>APFE031291887.1:0-44859 GCA_000404065.3 Pinus taeda
GAGTCTCCAGGAGTATAAGCAGGTCGTGGTGGTCTTCTAGGAGTCTCCCGCACAGATCGACGACCAGAACTAGAACCTCCACGTGAGGGTGTAGATGGCGGTGGCGACAGCAAAGGAACAACACTCGGAACTTGAGCACTACTACTGGATGGTGGAGGTGGAGGTGGCATGGCTACTGCAGCTGCTTCATCTTCATCCCTTATAAGTTCCTCTTCCAGTTCTTCCATATGTACAGTGCCATCCTCCAAATTGTCATCCTCTGGATGATTGTCCCAAATTTTATATGTGGGATCCTCATAAGCCCGATCACAGTAATGACTCAACAACCTCAAGTTGTAATGCACATAAACCAAGCTTTCTACTCGGTTTTCATTGAGTCTGTTTCTTTTCACATTATGTATGAAGTTGTAGGTGCTCCAACACCTCTCTACAGAAGAAGTATTTACAACTTATGAGAGAACTTTTTTTTGCCAATTTTGGCAAAAGTCCATGGCCGCCATTCCATGTGAGAGCATCCAATTTGTCTCTGTCTTCCATTGCATGGAAGGTACCAAACAAACCAATGCCACTGAAGTATCTACCTATTTCAAGATGCACACTAGCACATTCCTCCCTATCAGGTATCAACTTTTCTAATACTTCTAAATATCCTTTAGATACTTCTCATCTATATGGGGCTTGGTCCTAACCCCACCCCCTAATGCAGGTTGGCCCAACCAAGATGTAGAGTAGTATTTTGGCATAAGGATATATGCCAAGCAATGTAGTGGAACATTAAGTTTATCCCACCGTACACACACACAATCGTGAATTAGTTTGTACAAGTTGGGATCATTGTTATGAACAATATCTTTTATTTGCCCCAACATGGTATCCATCTTCTCATACACTTCGCAAATCACTGGTTTATCTGTATCTGCTAACCGAATCATGTGATAAATGGGCTTGGTGAAATCCAATACTTGCCTCGCACGTGCCCAAAACATACCATCAAGAGTGGCCTCCTCCACCAGTTCAAAACCTTGCCTGTCAGCTGCATTTGTAGCCCTTTCCTTTAATACCTGCTAGTGTGGACTTGATACCATGCTAGTCAATGACTCTCTTACCTTCAAAAGGCGCCTAAAGGTGAGGTAATAGTTACCAAATCTAGTCTTAGCAATCTTCAACAACTCCAATCTTGAGTGACTACGGAAAAGGCCATGGGTATTGCTATGATTTGTAATAAATTTTATCATTTGTTTGCCTTTATTGTACAAATCACCAATCCATTTGTAATGTTCATTTTTGTTCTTAACAATACCATGCATCAAAAGGTTCAATGTGTGAACCAAACACCCAAACCAAAATATGTTGGGGTATTTATCCTCAATAATTGCTCCCGCTACCTTACAATTAGGAGCATTATCAGTAATGACTTGGATGACATTGTATGGCCCAAAACGGTCAATTGCTTCAAGTAATGGTTCTACAATGTTGATGGCGGTCTTGAACTTGTCTGAGTAATCATATGCTGAAAGAAAGATGGCACCACTAACAGACACAGCAAGAACACTTATCAATGGCTTGCCTTTTACATTTGTCCATCCATTAGATACAATGGACACCCCATGGTCAGTCCAAGAACTTGTCATTCTATTCAAAGAATGCGATATTTTTGCTTTTTCATGATCAAGTCCAACGGTTATTGCCTTTTCATACCCACGGCTCTTGTATCCTTTAGGGGCATCATTTATGGCAGAAACCATTTTGTGCCAATAACGTGAGCGAAGAAAATTGAATGGTATCCCACATGCATAGAGAAACCTATAAACATTTGAATCCACATCATTCCTACAGCCTTCATCAAGGAAATCTGATATGGTTCTACGCCTTAAACCTGGTGACCCTGTGCCTTCATATCCATTGCCTTGGGAGGATGCTGGAGAAGTTCTTTGTGAATGTGATATTGAGCTTGGATCAAAGAAACCCTTTGATTTTTTTGATTTGTATTGGGCTTCCTCCTCTTCCCTTATGTATTTGGCTCTATCTGCTGCTAACGCACCTGTACAAGTTTTGATTCCTATTTGTTTATCTCCATCCCATGGCATTTTCCCGCAGAGGTGTTTTCCGGCACGAGTGTATGAACCTGTGTAATTATTGTTGCAATGGGGGCAATGAAATTTAGTGGTTCCACCCCCTTTCCCGACTTCATGCTTGTTAACATATTTCTACAATGGGGTTTCGTCTTGTTTAGTTTTTTGCGTTGAATCATGTTCACTCTCCTCCAACTCCTCCTCACCAGGGTTTCATCAAATCCACTTTGTCCCCCTTCTTCATTTTCAACCCTCCTCTTTCTACTCTCCAACACCATAATAACCAGAAAAGGAACCAAGAAGAAGAAAATGCCAAGAAATATAACTATGATGTTTGAAATTTGAAGTTTTGAATCTGCAAAATTTAATAAAATGGAATGGGAATGGGAATGGGAAACCGAAATAGAGAAAAATTTATTTATTTATTTAGAAATTAGGAATAATTTAATAAACATTAAAAAAAAATTGGTAAAACATTCTATTCAATATTGTAGAGTGGTGAACCTACCTCAAATACGTCCCATCTCCCCTTGCTCCTTGCTCTTTGCTCACTCTCTCCTTGCTCCTTACTCTCTCCTTGCTCCTTAGTCCTCACTCTCACCCTCTCAATCTCTCTCTCTCAATCTCAGATTCTCAAATGAGCTTCTCACTCAACTCTCACAATCACAATGAAACCCTTTTGCCCCTTCCTCCCTCAATTTATAAAAAAAAAAATCGATTTTTTTACCAGCAGAATTATTTTTTCAGTGTAAATTGCTCCTGCCCGCCATTCTCGTCGCTCCGGGAGTGAATTTTATAACCCGGGAGCAGTCGAGAGCGATTGCTCCCTGACCGCTCCCAGGTTATAAAATTCGTTCCCGGAGCGATGGAAGCGACGCTCCCTAATGCACTCCCAAAATTGGTAGGGAGCGCAAATTTTTTTACTGGGAGCACGCTCCCGAGTCGCTCCCGCCCGGAGCGCAAATTGGGAGCGGGATCCGGGGGGCGCTCCCCCGCAACACTGCTTAACAAGTTATGTACCATGTAAATACTGAAAATAAACACAAGTAGAGTATCAACATCTATAGATCATCAACTAAAAGAAAACAAGCACACAAGTGACACCGTTATTTTTGGACCAATGTCCCCATAGAAACTCAATGTGGGAAAACTAGTGAAGCTATTCAGAGGGTTTTATTATTATGCAGTTTTCAGAATACAACAAGGGTGCCAGAAATGGCTCACCCAATAGAGAATGCCCTCAGCAGTAGTACCTCTCCTCGGAGACAGATATTTCAGCTGATTAATCACCGGATGAATGATCCCACAGCGACAATTGCAGCTTCCACTGCTTTGCTTCACTTTGATAGGGACTACGTCACCCTGCCCGGCTCACCAGCACCTAGTCTGTCCCACGAAAGTCCTCGTAGTGTTGCCTCTTGGTCGTGCATCAGCTCTGTTAGCCTCTGCGCCACACCCGATGGCCTCTCCTAGCTCTGCGTTGCTCCCAGTTGCCTTTGCGTAGCACCCAGCTGCCTCTGCGTCAACCTCTCCAGGCTCTGCACTGTCTCTCTAGTACTAACTCTATCTCTCTATTATGTATTCACTGCTCCTCGTTGTTGATTACTAATTCACTTTTTCTTAGCAATCCTGGTCTAGCAAAATGAATCACTGATCACTCTAGTGTATTCTCCAACTGACCCTCAAGCCTCCTCTTATAGTTTTATCATTGGTCCATCGACGGCCGAGATTAAATCTCTAATCAACGCTGGGACTGGATTTGGCTTGATCCATGACTTTTGGAACATTCTAACCTAGTTTTATATTAATACCCATTAATATTTTATTTTTCCTAAGTTTAGAACTTAGGAACTCCATTAAAAATATTAATTATTTTAATATCTCCCAAACCGGTTAGAATCTGCCCAAACCATTTCTAGGTCTTGGAGATCTCATATGCTTTAGCCTCTCCATGAATTTTCAAGGCTAGAGCACATCCGATGCTACTCCAAATCAACACTAATGACAAGCGAAGTTGATCTTAGAGCCTCCTTGACCTAGAAATGAAGTCCATTTTCATATTTGTCTTGACTCCAATATCCCCAAAGGATTAGGTATTGGTCTACCATAAGGTGATCATCTAAAGAAATATTTGTCTTCGCCTTTATTCTAGGTCTAATGACATTAGAGCTCCTAGGGCATCATTTTCCTGACAAACCATAGAAAAACTTTGATCTCTTGGCCTCTACTGCACTGGTGTTTCTCCTAGACCTCCAAATTTGAGGGAATTCCAATGGTGAGGTTGTGAGATATCCCAGGCCTTAGCCTCGAGATTGGTTTTGCCCTAAGTTTCCCTAGGCTAGTTCCTCATAAGGGATCATTTTCCAACTTTGAGTGAAAATCACTTACTTGATCCCCTTCTCCTCCTTGTTTAGGTCAAATCTATCATTGGTTGCTAAACTCCTTCCTCTTGACCTAACCTGGGTCCACTTGGTCCCGTGTGGTCCAATACCTTGTCGAAGTCAACTCTTCAAAAACCACTTGGAAACCAAGTTCAACAAGGGATTTAGGGTTTGGGAAGCTCCCCTAGAATTCATATTTCTTAAAGCTAGCCCTTAAGTCCTCATCCCCTTCTCCTAGAAAGCCTTGTACCTTGCTTAAGAAGCAAGCAAGTCCCAATATTGAGCCTCCCCTAGGAAAGGGTCCCTAAGATCACTTCGCACCCATCTTAGTTGATCTATCCTTCATAATCGATTCTCTATATATCGGGTCTCCTCCCATCAGTGAAAGTCTGTAAAGAGTAGGAAGCTTTAGCTATGGCGACAGTGGGCTTTAGCTTCATTGTTCCTCTTGACATAGCAATTGCCCCTCTAGGACCCCCTACTAGTTTGAGCGGTAACAGGAGACACATTAATCACCTTTTGTCTAAGTGATATTATGAGTTTATTAATATCAAGGGCGCTAATGTACTTTTTATGTGGAGATGTACTATGTAGTATGTACTTTAAGTTACTAAAGTCACATGTATTTTAAAAGTGACTTTTTGTGTAAAGTACTAAAGTACACTTTTATTATTAAAGTGACTTATGTTTTTAAAATTCACTTTATGAGAAAAAGTGACCATGGTACTAAAACATTAAAAGTACTAGGAGTCTAATTAATAAAAAGGGGGACCACATGAGGAGGGGTCAAGTAGGGGACAAATTTCCACCCTTGATCTAAATGGTTTGTGATTAAATCTCAACCATTAGATCTTAGGGATAGGGTTCCCATCTTATGGAGAAGATAGAACAGAGGGAAAAGGAGAAAGAGACTCATTATTCTCATGAGAGCATTGAGGAGAGGAGCAAGGAGAAAGGAGGAGAGCTTTGGAGTTATACAGAAGAGATCATTAATCCATTACCTACAGCAGTTCGAAATTCCTCTAAGGGCCGAGTTAAAGTCTTCGGGGGGCTTGAAAATCAAGATTAAGGGCAGTGATATTGGCTGCTGCAGGTTATGGACTGCTTTAAGGGTGGATTCCAGCATGTAGGAGGCTGCATTCCTACCCTGTGTCAGTCACATTCACTCCCGAAATTTTTGGGTCTTCCAGCATAAAAAAATCGGGCCAGCTGACTGCAAACTTCGAGGTTTGTCTCTTCAATTAAACAGTCCAAAATTCAAGGCAGAAGAGGGTCAGTTCAGGTGTGTGTGTTATCAACTGAAACTAATCTGAGTTACAGCGAAGAATGAGCCTGCGTTCATGGCCATTTGTAGCAGTCAAAGTGGTTTCATTCCCTATGTATGAGTAGCTGCCAAGAGACCAAAATCTTTGCTGGAAGGAGAATGATTGTGTGAGGAAATTATCAGTCTATAATTTCAGTATAAAAACAGAATCTCTGATCAGCATCTTCAAAAGGGAAGAGATAAGTTAATCTCTTATTGTTCGTTTCGTTGTAAAATTTCCCTCAGAAGCAAAATAAGAATCCTCCTTAGAAGACTGGTTTTCCCCAACTGTGGCATTTTCCCAGGGTCTTCTTGACCAAAATAATTGTGTCAAAATTGTGTATGTGCTTATTTCTTGTTCATTGTATTAGCTGAAAGTAGAAGCACTCTTTATGTTTCAAATGAATGCTTGAAATTTTATATTAGCATGTCAAAACATGTGGGTTGGGCTTGAAAAACACTTGCAAAGTTTGTAAACTGGGAAAGGGCGCAAAAACACCTACTATTGAGGCAAGTTTTGGGGCATCTGGGCAAAGAATCCCAAAGTTGGGGCTTGGAGTAAAGTTTACTCAATCAATTTTGAAGAAAATACCCCTCTAGGAAATCTATAAATATGAGAGGGATGAATTCATTTTGGATCATCAAATGTGGATCAATTCATTTGTTCTTGAGCATTAGCTCTAAAAGTTTTAAGACCTCCTTCTCCTTTATCAATTTTAGCGATGAAAGATTCCACCATAGTTGACATAAATTCATCCTTTCTCATTATGTTCTGGCACAAGAATACCTTCTGGAGACAGCAGAATTTACTCTTGTTCGTTCTTGTTCTGGCCTCAAGAAACCCTCCAATTAGAGCAGAGAAGTCTGTGAAAGATCTCTACCAATTCGTCTTATATTTTGGGGCAGAACAAGGAGTCTCGGTGGGTGATTTTCTAAGAACATCAAAGTTCAGGGATGTGTGACAAATCGTGTGAGGTAGGACTTCATCTCTGAAGCTAAGTCTGGAGCTAATTGGACGGATCTGAAGTCTGGGAAACCCTCGCATAAGTTCAACATATTTTGTGTAAGGTCGAGTCATCTTGAGGGTTTCAGTGACATTACTGTGGAATGATATTCCTTTTCTGTGGATCTCTAGAAGAGCTGAGCCTGATTTAAGACCCTTACGAAGGACCAGAAGTGGGATGAGGAACCTAAATACCATCACTGCTGGTGAAGACAGGTCTTGAGAGCTGAATGCACTGATTAGAAGACCTTGTTGTCGGTTGAGACAGGTTTGAACTAGCCGATTTAATCAGCCGACTTTTTGGCGATTTTTTCCCAGTTGAAAAAGTTGGGATTAAATCGGGACTTTTTCCAAAAAAATCATGAATAAGGTAGTGTCTTTAATGATTTTTTAAATTATTTTTGAAAAAACGGGATTTTACTGAAAAACTCGGGATTTTATTGAAAGACTCTGGATCTTTTTAAAAATGAATATTTTTGTATTTTTTAAATTTTGCTGACTTTTTCAAAAACCTCCCGACTTTAACGACTTTTTCAATTTCTGGACCCTTGCCTATTTAATCCCGACTTCGACTTTTTCCACATTGAGATGAAGTGATCAAACCCTTGCTGAAGGTGGAGACATGGTCTGGGGGGTTCTGGCAAGCAGAATCAAGAATTAAATACTCCCGTCTTCCCTCCTAGCCTGGACAGATTAGCCGCAGAGAAGAACAGGGTCCGATCCGTAGTTAGATTCTAAGATTCTAGACCGATCTGTATTACACAGTATAGTTGAAAGTGTTAGTAACGAATCCTGTTAAGTTTCAGACTTCAAGAACAATTGAATTTTTATTCAGGACTGGTTGGATTACCTCGATATTAAACTCAGTTAAGGATGTATTTGTTTCGCTGAATTGTTTTGTTATGTCATACTATTGACTGTGGATATATTTTGCACTGAAGTTGTGTATTTTGTAAAATGCAAAAAAAATGTTGGATAAGACGTAGCGTTACAGGAAACCCTAGGGCCAAATTACCCTAGTTTATTACATAGTATGAAAAAGAGATACATTTGAAGTAAAGCGCTTTTCCTATGGAGATAAGAGTTTGACCCATTCAAAAGATGTCGACCAATAAAGAAGCCTTTAGTAAAGATTGTCCCAAGATCAAAGATCAAGCATTAATGGGTTGTATTTCACTTTTTATGGATGTATCAGCATGATAAAAGACGATGCCCAGCATAAAAAAGATTGTTATTTATGTTGGAGGTATGCCCAGTTTTGAAGGGGATTAATGAATGCATCAAACACATCTTAGAAGGAGGGGAGCATCCAGTCCAAGGTTACTTGGGAGCAGGAGTGAAAACAGGGAGCGGGAGCGGAGCAGGAACGACATTTTCAGAAGCTCTCAGTTTGGGAAAAATTCAGAGAGTGATTTTTTATATAATATATATTTTTTTATAATTTTTATATTTTGATGCCTATATGTCAACAAAAGCATGTAGAATGATGAATTAGATACAAAAAGCATAAAAAACATAGATTCAACCATATAACAACAATCATATAGAAGTTATAATCTTCATCAACTACGTCCACAAGTTAGTAATATAGTAACATACAACATATTGAATCTCATGATTCATCAATCTTAAAGTTTCAGGCTTTCAAAATTCAATATATAACATTTATCATCATTGATCACCAAAGTTGTACTTGTAAGCTAAGTGTAACCATTACAACAAATAATATCTAACATGAAAGGAATGTTATAAAATGAAATAAAATGAAACGACTTTCAACTTTCATGAAGCATCATATTCATAATTCATTACCAATGAGTTATAATTGCCAACTTTAAACTTCAAATTTATATTGTCATATATTGTCTACAAAAAATATCATAATAAATATGAAAGAATCAATAGTTATAAAAACTACTAGAAAACATAAAAGGCAAGTAAATCTATTATCTATTGCTAATGCTTGGGCCTCTTGCCGCCATAAGAAATGTCTAATTTTTTAGTCTTGTTGGAAAATCAGCATCTTTGTCATTAATATCACCCTCTAAGCATTAATATCCAGAGGTATCTTTGTCATTACCTTTGGATTTGTATACGGATCTTTGTCATTAATATCACCCTCTAAGCATTAACATAAGATAGAAAAAACATAGCATGTCAAGTCAAGATTTTGTTTGAGTGATGGATACATTTTTAGTAGGGTCAAGATAGAGGAGTTCGACAACCAATGTCACTAACATCTGTTGATTTCTGGTAGCTTTGATGGGCTCTAAGTCTCAAAAATTGCAAGGAGACTTAGACATATGCATTCTCCAATACCCAAAAATCGTTTTGGGAAATTCCACCCAGAGACAATTTTATTAAAATAGTTAATTATTTTTAATGGGACCCTAAGTCTAAACTTAGAAAATTAAAATATTTAAAGGGTATTAATATAAACTGTGGGTGAAACTTCTAGAAGAAAGCAAAGATCAAGTCAATATGATCCTAGCCATTGATTAGAATCTAATCTAGGTCATTGATTGATCAACAAGAGGATTATAAGAGGCGGCTTGATGGGCACTTGGAGAACACACTAGAGGCAAATACTCAGTTAACCGAGTTGTTAAAATTGGCAACTAGGGCCAAAATCCATGTGGGTCAGCTTATTTATGGTAGTGGATATTTTTATTGGATCCCTCTCGTCGAGAGGTGTAGGATTGATCTAAAGATCATCCAATTCCGATAAGTATTTCTGGAGATATGAATTTATTTTGATTATGGAATTATTATCAAGTCGACCAACAACTTGAGTAGGCTCAGAAGCCTAATAGACATGGCTATTCATCATCTACATTCTAGTATAAATAGAAGAGGATTTGAAGTCATTTTCGACACACTACTCATGGGATCTCCTCTCCACGTCTTTGGGTTTTTGGAGAAGGAGAAACGCTAAGAGTATATGCTAGTGTATGATGCCCTAGCCGCAGTACAATGATGCCCTAATCCAACGCAGGTCAAGAAGACATCTATCCGCTGGCAAATGAAGAAACCTAATACGCAACAAGAAGACCTGATCTCACAGCCTAAGCACAAGAACTCGCATGGAAACTCGTGCATGAAGGAATAGGTTCATATTAACGTAATGAAGCATGCAGTGATAATGTAATGAAGCACACAGGTTCATAAAAGCCACAGTGACAACGTAATGAAGCACGCAGGTTCATAGAAGCCGTAGTGACAACGTAATGAAGCTCGCAGGTTCATAGAAGCCGTAGTGACAACGTAATGAAGCACGCAAGTTCATATTAACGTGATGGAAGCCGCAGTGAATTAATATAGTGAAAGCTGCTGAAGCATAAAAGCACACTCGGCCACTATCATCAAATAGAGCCGCAATCAAGGGTTTGACTGCACCGCTATAGCAGTCATAAACTCAGGTGATTTACATATGTATCACTGTGTATCCTAGCAGCCTCAGCGTATATATATATATATATGATAGCACTCAGCAACAAAAGAGTGTATCTACTTATTACGTTGTACTTATTCACTGCTCTAGGAGGCCACTATACATTGCTCTTAGAGAATCTGGAACATAGCCTAGCTGCTTTGCTAGGCTGCAAGCCATAGCAAGCAACTAAGGCTAATATACATTTGGTAGTGAAATTGTGTTGCAGCATGATGAACAAGCAGCATGATAGATGAGATCATGGGCAGCATGATAGATGAGATCATGGGCAGCATGATGTATGAGATCTTGGGCATCATGATGCATGGGTAGCAAGAAGCATAATGATGTTTGGGCAGCATAGTGATTGTTGACCACTACCGGTCAACTACCCATGCAGTGCACTTCCTTTCTTTTGAGCAGAGAGGGGTAGTTCTTGAACGACGTGTCCGTGCCAGCCTACAGCCATCAGCAGCCTGATCATTTTTGTTGTAAACCCAGTCTGCATGTATGAATTTGTAAATAATCTAAGCATATCAGAGTCATTGTATATAAAATTGCCTAGTTGGACCTAACTTTCTAATGACGATCTGCGTCCCGGGAGGTTTTTAGTCTCACCGATCCATGGATCGGCAGAGTTTTCCTTCAAACCCGACCCCAAAGCTGGGATGCATTTTGTTATTAGGACTTTAGGAGAATCCTAGCATGTTAATCTGCTAGATTATAGTTGTGTCGCAGAACTGGGTGTTCTATGAGGGTCTATACTATGTGGGTCCATCCCTTTGAGATGTAAATGATGAAATGTGTTTTGAGGGTTGAGAATGTTGTAAATCCCCTCATGAGTCCTAGGTCCTAGGTGATGTTTCCAACGGCTTGGTTTGATGATCCATTTAAAAAAAACAAAATAAAACAAAATAAATAAATAAATAAAAATAAAAATAAAATAAATAAATAAAATTAATTAATTAATAAATTAAAAATAAATATAAAGCAAAAACACTAAGCAATAAAATAATAATATTTTTGTGAGCACATGCAAAATAGCTTTTTTAAATAAAATCGATGGATGAGATCAAGAGATGTCTTGATCCTCATCAACGATTGAGATCAGTTCTACATGGATCACCCAAACTAGCCGTTGGGGTCATTTCCTTCATATAGGGTCTTAGGGGGTCATTTTACAGGTTTATCTGATCTGTGAAGTCTGTACTGAGAAAGCTCTCTTGTAATCTGATTTTCTGATTAATAAAAAGACTTTGGGGTTCAAACTAGCTGGTGTTACTCTCTTGGATTTGCTGTGAGATTTTTGCTTCTCTGCATATTTCAGTTTTCAGCAGTTAAAATAGCTTTTTTTTTTCAGAGCATTGTGAGTACAGGTATCCTGCTCATGTGCTAGGGTTTGAATGTTGTAGGGTTTCTGGAAATGTGGCAGGTATCTCCATCATTTCTTGAAATCTAGCAGCATTTCTCGCCCTCTTTGCTGATGTTTGCTTGAGGTGTGCAGGGAAAATTAAAGTGAAGGGTATTTGTGGGCGTTTGGGGAAGTTCTGGGCTGAACCAACCGACTCCCACAGGTTGTTCTGTGCAGAGCCCAGCTGATTGTGCCCTGGGTTAATCATTTGAAATTTTTTTTTCTGTTTTTTACATGAGAGATTTTTCTTTATTTTCACAGTAAAGTTCAAATTCATGATATATTGAAAATGTTACTGCAATCATGGTAAAATCTGGCTGTTCTAGAGCTGTAAAATTTTGAGTTTAGGCGAATTTTAAAGGGTTTACGGCAAAATTTTGTGTATCTGCCAAATTTCTTTTTCTGCATATATCGGCCGGGATTTTGTTGTCTGTCTTTCAGGGTTATTTTACTGCTGTATTGAGGACAAAAAGCGTTTCTACAGTCCGCTCTGCAGGCAGCTTGACGAAATTTACAGGTGAGTCTTTCTCCATTAGTAACCAGGTGATAATCGATTGTCAAAACCATTAACCATTGACTGCTGGGGCTTTCCATTTTCATTCTGCCGTTTCCTTCATCCCTCAGACGTGGGCATTTTGGGGGTCGTTTTGCTTGCTGTAGTTTGGTTTTATATCAGTCATTCTGCTTGGTACGTAGTCACAGCTACGGTTATTCCTCATTTGATTCAATGCATTATCGATCCCCCAGTTTCTTTTCCGAGCCAGGACCACGATTTCGTTATTTCTGGGCATCTATTTGTTTGTTCTCTCTTTGCACTGCGTGCTGAAGCTTGCGTTATGCACTGTTTTGATTTTATCAACAAAACCCTCTGGAAACTTCAGTTTTCTCCCGCAATCCGTCCTCCCCTTGCTCGATATTCTCTCTCCTCCATCGCACGCTCCATTAGCCGCTCACCATATCACATCCTGCTCTGCCAAATGCTGTCCGTTGGCTTTTGAATCCTCTTTCCCTCCTATTTGCAGCCCTCCATACCTTATTGCCCACGCATTTTTTATTTCCCCTGCCCCATCGTGCTCCCATCAAATCTTCACGCTGACCATTTCTCTGCTACCTTCACGCAGCCTCTCCGTCCATTGCTGCCAGCTCCATCTCCTTCCCCTGCCATCATATTCTCACCAACGTGCTGCCAAGAAACCCTCGGCGTCCACCTGCAAACGCGTGTGCTCAGAGCATAAATCGATCCCTCCGCTCTGCGTTAATTCCCCTTGCCCACTGCTGTGCCATTTTTCGCTGCCCAGCTCCCGTCCCTGCACGCATCCTTACCTGCATTCAAACACATATCGGCCTGATCATCGTGTCGCTGGTATTCACGTCGGCGTACTCAGCTACAGCCATTACACCTGCAAACACAGCAAACTGAGATCGCGGCAATCACAAGCGTGGGTAATCTCGTAAGCCAGTCGAAAAAATTTTTATTTCGTGGTTTCAGTTTCAACTTAGCTGCATTTACGTAGGGGTAGTTTTAAATTTAATTTGATTTTATTGTTTAGGTTTAAGTTTAATATATGTGTAGGTTTAGTTTAGTTTTAGTTTAGAATTAATTTGATTTTATTTTATTTTATTTTAAAAAATATATATAAAAATATAAAAAATAAAAATTTATTGTTAGGGTTAGTCTAGTTTGATATAGTTTAGTTTTTGCATTTAGTTCTAGTTAGGTTTGAAGATTTTGTTTTAAATTTGATTTAGATTGTTTTAAATAAATTTTGTTTTTTTTTTTTTTTTTAATTTATTTAGAATAAATAAAATTAATAAATTAAAAAAAAAAAAAAAAAAAAATCTTTAGTTTTTTTTTTTAAGAATTTATTTTGGTTAAATTAGTTTAGATTCAGAATAAATTTGTTTAGTTTGTTTTAAATAATTAACAAATCATAAAAATAAAAATAAATAAAAATAAATAAAAAATCAATAAAAATTTCCCTTTTTTAGAGTTTTAGATTTTGTTTTAGGTTTAATTTTTGACTGAAAAGGCCATAAAGTTTATCGTGGAAAATTTATTTTTACCAGATTCAGTGGTTTTCATGCTTTATCTTTCACGCTGAGATCTAAGCAAAGCAGATATCTGGTTTCTCTGTTGTTTAAAGTAAAATTTGTTTCGCTTAGTTTGCTGGATATCGTTATATTGATGAGCGTTGTGGTTTTACTAGATATCTCAAGCATTGCTCTCTTCATCTGATGATTGTTGTCCATGGTTCATGTTCTTAGATCATCTTGCTAGTTATCATTTAGATCTTTTAAGGCACTGGTCCACTCAATTCACCGAATCATTTTAGTGCTGATTTCAATCGTGCATCTCGTCTCCCAGCCCAACTGTTCAGCAGTTAGCCTCCATCACCTTACAAGGTCTACCCCCCTTAGCCTCAGGAGACAGGCTTAAACGGAGGGATCGGGGATCAGAGTGATAGCCCCCGGTCTGAGCGTTGTCGTGTCAATCTGCGCGACAACAGTGATCATGAGCAGCATGATGATGCATGAGCAGGGTGTAGGGAATGTTACCCCTAAATTAAATAAGGGTAACTCAATTCATTTACAAAATCTCTTTTATGTACCTGATCGTAAGAAGAACCTGGGGTCCATCTCGGAAATGGAAGTCAAAGGTTTCAGGGTGGCACTCATCGATGGAAAGGTACGTAGATTTTTCAAAGATGTTTTTGAGTTAAAGGTTGTATCGAGTTGCAAGAAGTCCACTAGGGACCATGTCCATTGACACAGCACCGAAAGTTTATGAGTCAGATGGTGACAGGGATGCTTGAATTCAAAAAGAGCATGAAGGTACATGTCTGAAATGTACAGAAGGAAAATGTTACAAGGGGAACATTCCCCTCATATAGCGGTCCACAGGTTTGAAACAACCCGAGGAGTTTGAGATTCATGATCGGAAATCTCATGTATACAGATGGAAGAAAGCCCTCTATTGCTTGAAGCAAAACACCTTGAGCATAGTATGAGAGGATTGATAGCTGTTTGATGAAGCTGAGATTCACTAGAAGTGAAACCGATCCAAACCATTTCTCGAAGGTTGTGGATGATAGACCTTTCATACCAGCACCTATGTTTGATAGGTGCAGACCCTCTCAATTGTAGGAGACAGAGGGAGTTGGATTCTGAATGTGGAAAGATAAATTGCAAGCCTCTGACTATCTTGAGGATCTTAACTTTTAGAAGTTATATGGTAGTGATGTCGAACCAGATTTGGGAAATGCTTCTGAGTTTCATAAACTCATTCGTGTTGATGTTCTTGGTGAACCTCCATTCGGACATATGTTTTGCAATTAGTATGGTGAGCTCATATTTGGTTGAGCTTCACTAGATTGGTGCCTAGAATCTTCTGAGATATCTTCAGGGCACAATTTCTCATGGATTAAAATACACTGCCTGAAATATTTCAAATGTTGAGTGGGCAGGCAGTGTGGAGGATCACTAGAGCACTTCTCAGTGATAGTTCTCCTTGGGATTCTGCTTCGATATCATGGATAAGCAAGAAGCAGAAGTCGGTTGTTATAAGTACCGCCGCGACCGAATACATAACTACAAGTACGACCTCGTATGAAGTTGCCTGGTTGTGGAAACTCTTCAGTGAGTACACATGATGAATACCACTGTGATTCTTTGTGACAACCAGAGGTGGGATTCGATTATAAGGAATCCCGTATTTGATGATTGCTCCAGTAGATAGACATCAGATACTACCTTATCTGGGATATGGTAAGTCGATGAGCAAGGAGGCTCCATCGCATTAAGATGATGTACAGGTTGCTACACTTTGTCAAAGCCCCAAGCAAAGATCAAATTTGTGATTTTCTCGAGAGACCCTTGTACAAGAGTCCTGCATGTTGCATACATTGAGCTCTGGGGGCTTGCGGTTCTTACTGGAGCAACATACGACCACAGGGTGACTCACCCTCCCCTAGTGGTGTGCACTAGGACAAGATGATTCGCTCTCTTGTGAGACAGGATGATTTGCTCTCCTGTGGACAGGATGATTCGCTTTCCTGTGAAACAAGATGATTCGCTCTCTTGTGGGACAAGATGATTCGCTCTCTTGTCAGATAGGATGATTCGCTCTCCTGTGGACAAGATGATTCACTCTCCTGTGGGACAAGATGATTCGCTCTCTTGTGGGACAGGATGATTCGCTCTCCTATGTAGCAGGATGATTAATTCTCCTGCGAGGTCTGGATGATGTGTTCTCCATGACAACTATGTAGCAGGATGATTAGTTCTCCTGTGAGGTCGGATGATGTGTCCTCCATGGCGATTGTGTAGCGGGATGATTATTTCTCCTACGAGGATAGGATTGATTAAGTTCTCCTGTCGAGGCATCCTACCCATGCAGTCTGGGACTCATGGGAAGTACCTCTCATCTGATCAACGAGCAGGGAAATGAGGATAGGGACCATAGTAGTACCGATGGACGCATCGTTGTATCTACCGTACTCCCTATGCTAGGATGACCTTCATTGATCTGGGATCAATGATACTGGTCTGGGACCAGTTGTAGGAGTTATACCTACTATGACACTGACTTCGGGTCAGTTGAGACTAGTTTAGGACCAGTCGTACATACTCTGAGACTGACTTCGGGTTAGTGTAGTACTGGTCTGGGACCAGTGAGAGTGGTACATACTATGACGCTGACTTCGGGTCGGTTGAGACTAGTCTGGGACCAGTGGTACACACTCTGAGACTGATGATACTAGTCTGGGACTAGTGGTAGGAGTGGTACCCACTATGACGTTGAATTTGGGGCGGTTGAGACTGGTCTGGGACCAATGCTACACACTCTGAGACTGACTTCGGGTGGAGAATGGTATGAGACATTCTCGATCAATTCTTCTTCTTCATAGTTCAGCAGAGCTAAGTTGAGAAGAGCAGAGCCAGCAGAGGTGAGTAGAGCAAAGCAGAGCCAACATAGCTGAGCAGAGCAGAATAGAGCCAGCAAAGCTAAGTAGAGCAGAGCAAAGCCAGCAAAGCTAAGCATAGCAGAGTAGAGCCATCACCGTTGAGCAGAGTAGAACAGAGCCAACAGAGCAGAGCTAAGCAGAGCTGGGCAGAGCAGTGCAAGGCTCTGATGGCAGAGATAGTATAGTCGGACATATAGATCAGCGGATGGAGTTCTCCCTACTTGAGAGGGAGTGTTAAAATTGGCAACTAGGGCCAAACTCCATGTGGGTCAACTTATTTATGGCAACTGATATTTTTATTAGATCCCTCTCTTCGAGAGGTGTACGATTGATCTAAAGATCATCCGATTCCGATAAGTATTTATGGAGATATGAATTTATTTTGATTATGGAATTATTATCAAGCCGACCAGCAACTTGAGTAGGCTCAGAAGCCCAATAGACATGCCTATTCATCATCTACGTTCTAGCATAAATAGAAGAGGATTTGAAGTCATTTTTGACACACTGCTCATGTGATCTCCTCTCCACGTCTTTGGGTTTTGGGAGAAGGAGAAATGCTGAGAGTATATGCTAGTGTATGATGCCCTAATCCAACGCAAGTCAAGAAGACATCTATCCACTGGCAAATGAAGACACCTATTACGCAGCAAGAAGACTTGATCTCACAGCGTAAGAAGCACAAGAACTCGCATGGAAACTCGTGCATGAAGGAACAGGTTCATATTAACATAATGAAGCACACAGTGATAACGTAATGAAGCACACAGGGTCATAGAAGCCGCAGTGACAACGTAATGAAGCACGCAAGTTGATAGAAGTCGCAGTGGCAACATAATGAAGCTCCCAGGTTCATAGAAGCCACAGTGACAACGTAATGAAGCACGCAGGTTCATATTAATGTGATGGAAGCCGCAGTGAATTAACATAGTGGAAGCCGTTGAAGCACGCAAGCATAAAAGCACACTCGGCCGCTGTCATAAAATAGAGCCGCAGACAAGGGTTTGATTGCACCGCTATAGCAGTCATAAACTTGGGTGATTTATATATGTATCATTGTGTATCCTAGCAGCCTTCGCTATATATATATATATATATATCTATTATATATATATATATATATATATATATATATATATATGATATCACTCAGCAACAAGAGAGTGTATCTACTTATTACGTTGTACTTATTCACTGCTCTAGGAGGCCACTATACGTTGGTCTTAGAGAATCTGGAACATAGCCTAGCTGCTTTGCTAGGCTGCAAGCCATAGCAAGCAGCTAAGGCTGATATACATTTGGCAGTGAAATTGTGTTGCACCATGATGAACAAGCAGCATGATAGATGAGATCATGGGCAACATGATTCATGGGCAGCATGATAGATGAGATCATGGGCAGCATGATGTATGAGATCATGGGCAGCATGAAGCATAATGATGTATGGGCAGCATAGTGATCATGAGCAGCATGAAGCAGCATGATGGTACTACATAGTGAGGTGCAGCAAATGGACGAGATGCAGCAGTCACCTTAAAGAATCAGTTGAAGCAATATGTCTTCAACTGATCTCTACAGATATCAAAAGTCAAGTGTTGACTTCTATTGTAAATGTACTATCTCTCTCACTTTCTCTGTTGAACTTTGAAAAACATAAAAGAAGAATTGATCAAGGGTTTCCCCACATTGTGGAGTTTGTCCCTGGCTAGCGCCACATCTTGTGTCCTCTTGTCTTGGCTTGTCTTCTGCAATTTATATTTATATCCTATCTGCAGTTTACTTTAATGTTGATGTGATTACTAACTGTGAAGCTCTAGCATAGAACATACCTAAACTTAACACGAGTAAGATTGATTTTCTCACTGGTCAAAGTTTGGCAAGAGAAAATCAAATCAAAGGGAGAGTTGAAGGTGAGAAAGAGAGAGAGGGCATTAGCATCAGTCAGGACTACAAGGCAAGAAGACGTAGAGAAGGGAGAGCCAACACAAAAGTGTGATGCCAAAAGAGGCAACGCAGGGCAAGTTGACATTGGGACTGCTTGAGCAATCTGAAGCTGGGCCAACGTGAGGAAAAGTGACGCAAGAAGACGCAGAGGGATTTAGAGGACTGAGAAGCATTTCTCTTGGATCAGAGATTTGTCAAGAAGTGTCTGTAAAGTTTCTCACTTCTACTCAGATGGTTCTATATTGTACAAGAGATTTTTGCTGAAGAATAATAAAGAAACCCTCATCTACTCCACTAGTTTTCCCACATTGGGTTTTTCCGAGGACGATCGCCAAAAAATAATTGTGTCATTGTAGTTATTCTTGTGTTGTTATTGCATTCGCTTTCAGAATTTTATTTGTGAAGTCTACAATAGAATTTATTTTGATATTCCCCGTAAGAATACATTGAATAACTTATTTTTGAATTAATAAGTAGAAGAAATAATATTATCATTGCAGTAGGATTTCTATTTTGAAATTTTCACAACATCAAGGTACATAAAGGGATTGGTGCTCTTGATTAAATATGAGTTCCATACCCTAATACATCACAAAATCCAATGGAAACATTGCAATCCCCCCAATCTTGAAAAACTAATAAGTTTGCTAGATTTTGAATGAGATCTAAAATTTTGTTTTCTCCATATGAAATCCAATGAGGTCGGAACCACTCTCAAACATCCTAAGTCATTTCATGTTAATGTTAAAAATTTAAGTGAAAGGATGAAATATCAAGATTAAGGAGAATGCCACTTTTACTTTAAGAATTTAACATTACCATGAATCGCATCTCAATACTAGGGCCATAGGCTTGATCATTAGGCTACCCCACTCAAAAATTATTTGTTTCTTTGAAAAAAACTGCATTTGGAATGTTATTGCAAAAACAAATTGCAAAAAAGACTAAGGAGCTTCCCCAATCACTCCCTAAAAACCAAGGAGCGTTTTTTTAAAGGGAGCACGCTCCCAAAATCTCTCCCCCTTCAAGAGCGCGCTCTCGAGTAGCTCCTGAGTGGAGCACGAATTACGAGCAGTTCGAGGGAGAGGGTTAGGTGGGGGCGCTTCCCCGCAACCCTGATCTCGCCTTAAAGGAAATCTCTAAGAATGTTTTTATTACTTAATATTTCTTTAAGTGGTGGATATAGAAACAACCAATTATGAGGAGCTTTAATGATGCAAGTTTTATCGATTCTTGCCAGGCATCACATCTATGGAGTTTGTTACATGGTCAAAAGGTCACTATTGAAGGAATCTTCCCCTTTTAATGAATCTTTCCCCTTTGGCTAATCCACACAATATTATATAATTATCACTTGGAGAAGCTTGTGGATCTAGAAATTGTCAAACAAATCTTATGTTATTCATTGGAGAAAATCAGGGATCTTGAAGTACTTCATATTTTATTGCTTTCTCTTGGATACGTTTGTTGATCTCAAAGCCACAAATTAGCCAGCATAATTGAACGCAAGCTGATTCTAAGTAATTGGCAATGATCCACGGATGTAAGTCATAAATAAGCAGGTTATAACTTATGATCGATGTTATCGAAACACTTCCCTCACCCAGCTACTATAAGGAGATGGATTTACATCTTTATATAAAGACTAGTTCTCTCCATTTGCAGGCATGGTATGATTGTTAGGGAAAGCCCCTCTAAGCCTAGTTGAACATCATGTAGGAGGAGGAAGTGAAGGCACAAGCAAATATATATGAGGCATCCATCATCCTTTTCTTTTGAAAGATTATGGTATCATGCTAAAGTGGATAGTGATTTTATTGCTGGCAATCATCTCTTTTAAGGCAAGTGCTTGCATATGAGAAGGGATTAAGTGTGAAGTTCTCAACTCTCCTTCACCTTTGATGTAATCTTGGATATTGGGGAACTTGGAAGCTTTCAGCTGTAAGAAAAGATTTGATGTTTGCACATGTTAATCGCTCATTTAATCCTATGAGATTCTTATTGAAGATGTTATTTGTAGCTTGGGCTGTCCATTCCTTTGGAGGCTTTCTTGTTCTTTTTTGTTATAATTTCATGTTATGGTTCTTCAATATTTGAGTTGCACATTATTCATTGGCTTTGAACACATTTGTTGTGATGGTATATCTTCTGTTAGAGTACTCACTCTCATATAACCTAAAAATCCATTCGGAGTCCGGACTATTCATTGGCACAGTAGTGTATGGCTTGACTACATCTTCTCCATATCATTCTAAGCCCTCTTTGTTTGTATTCCTCGACTCCATAACCCATGGATTGACACTGGTCTTACCAAACCACCATCCAGTTAAATGTAAAGTTCATCTTATATCATCTAGGGACACTCCCCTTGTGCCAAAGGTGAGCTGGCCTAAAGTGAGAGAAGGAGCTCCTGTGGTGACAATGGGTAGCCCCTTTTAGTTCCTCTAGAGCTGCACTTGTGTTTTAGGATTTTACGGTTTACCACTTGAACTGCAGCTTTGGGAGGAAACTGGCTTATAACATCGCTATAAGCAATGCTTCTGAAGTTTATGTCAGTATAAAGCATTACTAAAAAGGGGTAAGTTTCCAGACAGTACGAATCTAGATAGTTAAAATAGGAGCTCCTAAACATCTTGCTGTCATGGCAAATATGGTTGTACTGTGTCACCTGAAGGTGACCTCTTGATTATCAATGGAACCTTTATTTTAGCAAGAAAAAACATTTTTGTATATATAAAGAGCAAGACCTCACCTGCTCAAACGTCTGTGACAAGAATGTTTTCAAGCCCTTTTTCTTCTCTTTTTCCTTCATTGGTGGCACTAGGCATGCATTGAAAGCTCCAGGCAAAGATTGGAATCGAGACCTTAGCATCCCCAATGTTCGTATCTGAAAATGAAAGCCACAAGCAGAAAACAGGGCAGCAAAGAAATCAAGCATGCATCTACAAGAGAGAACGAAGGGCATGCTATAAACTTGAAATAATATTTGTCCTCTAAACAAGTTACTGCAATGATTAAGATTTAATTGAAAGGCTAAACATGATTTAAAAGAGAAACACACCTCACCAAGATGACGAAAGGCACCATAGATACCTCCAACTATAGTTGAGAAGATGGCATACCAAATTTGAGTATCCATGAAATAGACCTAAAGATAAATCAATAGCATAAGTACATACCCTAATTAGGAATATTCATAACACATACACAACAAATACTTGAACAATTTAGCACCATAACAACATAATTTTGAGATTCAATTTCCGTGCTCACAAGAATTATTGGAGACCATATGGAAATCACCACCCCAATGTTCTTTCTTGCTGCAACACGGAGGAAAGCCAAATTAGAAACTCTACACTGGGGGAAGTGAATCTTATAGGCAACTTATAACGATTAGTACTCTCACCTTGTGGAAAAAGCTCATGCCATTCATAGTTGCCAATACTCATCCGCATGATCTCCTTTGTAGGCTTAACCAGTGGCCTTATCTGGAAGAAAACATGTGATGAATTTCAACCAACTGACATTTAAAATCTAATAAAAAAATGTGTAAAATAAAATAATTTTTCCCTTCTGTAATTGATGTTGCGGTGTTATAATTTATATTTAACTACTGCATCTTGTTTTCCCAATATTTAAATGAATACTATTTCCCCTGTACCTCTCTGCTCAAATTATATATAGAATCATTTTCTTGAAAGTAAAATCTGCTCAAACAGGATATGGTTTATTACCTCAATGTAGTAGCTAAACGCTAGCTTGCTTATAAGAAGTAGAATCCAAAACATTGTGTACCTGGAAATTTACCAAATAAGCTATCAAAAAGATATAAAGATGAAACATAAATACAAAATGCAATCTAGAATGTCGTCTTGTTAAATTTATTTGGCAGCTTCGGGAAGAATTTCCAAAGTGAAAATTCAAATTGATTGGCAAAAGTTTTACTTTGAAAATAATCAAGAAGGTGTCTTTTTGGATTATTAATGCCTCCGGCCTACGACATTCAAAGTCGACTTCAATATGTAATTGGAGGGAAATATTTTATTTTTAAAATTCAAATTTAAAGGTTGGCTTCAAGATCAGCTCACCCAAGAGATGCGACCTTTCAACTATGTCAAAGCGCTATAAATACCCCATTGAGGTGCTCCTCAAAAAGTGCAAAGTTGGTTCTGCAATTTCAGATGTCTACCTTAGGAATTTCGAATGGTGTTCTCTGTGGTTTCCTCAGGATGGCTCTTGTTTCTCTGTGGTTTGATGACACTGTGCCTCTGCAATCTCTGTTGGTCGAGAACTCGCACTCATGGCACTTAATTTTGCTTCTCATCAAATCTTTATGATATGGGGACTCTCTCCTAGTTAGGCCGCAGCTTCAAGGTGCTCTTCTCAAGCAGGCGGCAGACCTAATCTTGCTGATCAGGGGGCCGAGATACTTCAGAAAGATAACAACATGACTTGAGGTAAATTCTGTACAGTTTGAATAAGCAAATTTGTTCTTGCGACCTGGAACGCAGACTGAATTTGTGTTTGGGCTGAAAGTCTCTCCTTGAGAGGCCACACTTCACAGCAGTCTCTTCAGGATAGGCCTCAGGTCTGTACAAGCCTAGATGAGGGGAACGAGAGGCCTGATTTGGGTACAGACAAGCCCTGAGGGCCAGCGAAGGTCAGCATCTTGTTTGCATATAAGAACTGCAGTTGAATGGAGGTGTTTTGGAGCTGTTAGGTAAGACAGCGATGGAGGGAATGTAAATCTAACCAGATCAACTTCTACAGCAGTATGTCATCAGTTTAAGAGGGCACAATCTGTCTGCTCCTGAATTGCAATTTTGGACCATCTGTTTGTCTAAGGGCATTGATATTGGATTTCCAAATTGGCAAGCTAATTTTGACTTTGATCTCTTGTACTCTCTCCCTGCTGAACATTTGACATTAATAATAAGAAGATTTGATCAAGGGTTCTCCCCATCTTGGGGTTTTTCCCTGGCTTGAGCCATATCCTTGTTTGCTCTTGTCTTGGCTAGTCTTCTGCGTGTATCGTTTATGTTCTTTCTTCAGTTACTTTCCATGTGATATTGAGTTATGTGATTGCTAATAGAAATGAAATGGAAAGATAAATGAGCTATTATAGATCACTGAAGTAACTGTCCCAAGCAAGGAACATGTTAATTAAAATTAGCACCTCAACCATGTCATTCCTAAAATTCAACTACAATTGGCAATAAGGTCCTAATGAAACTTACTTGAAAAGGGATGAGAAGCTCTCATGCATTCCCCGTCCAACATAGAGTCGTGGCTGCAAATGACCAGAACGAGATTTGTTCATGTGTATTAAAATACTGCTACTACAGTAATGGAAATTGCAATCATTACATAATGAAGGTGGCTTATCAACCAAGCTGCACTGAGGATTCAGATTTTAATAATATACTATAACAGCTGGTAATTTAAATTTATATGTTATCAAATTCAACAAAAGAATCTTTTTCTCAAAGACCATAGGAGTTGCTTTTCCTAGGTTAAGAAAATATAATAAACAGAGAAATATTGCAGAGGTGAATAATTTTCATAGGACACTAAAATTCCAGATATAGTTTTATAACATGCACACCTGTTGCCACCATGTCAGAATAGTACAAATGCGCCAATTTGACCTTTCAATACACCGCTTCAGCATGGGAATCATGAAGAGGACTGCTGCAAGTGCATTAGGTAACAAATATATTGCAACAGCTAAGATATACAAGGAAGGGAAATTCCACCCGCTAGCCCAGTTCTGGAAAGTTTTGACAAGACCAGTAGGATTCTCCCAGGTGTGGACATAACAAGCTGGAAGAATGATGACCCATGCAGCAGCAACCACAGCCTTCAATATATATCTCAGAATCTCTCTATATTTCATAGATTGTCTTGCTTTCCAGCTAAAAATTATATCAAGAATCGCTGCAAAGATGAAAATATATTAAATTAGAATTAAACTGCATGCTGTGCAAGAATAAAGTAGAGTTAAGTCACTTTCAGGCACCGTCTACTAGAATTCATTTTATGTCATGGCTGCACATATTCAACTGATATTTACCAAATAATGCAAGTTAGGTGCCAAGGAAAGGAGCTTAGCTCTTCAAATAAGCACAACAATCAATAGCTATGCAATCCATCAAATGTTAATGTAATCCAAAGGTTGTTGCACCACAGCCAGAGGTGGTTCTCTTCAGTTCTATGATAACTACGTGACCTTTCACTAAGGATCAATGGATCTGCAAATGGTGCTCTCACAAGAAATAGGATGAAAGGATCTGCAACAGTGTCATTGCATACCTGCACCATTGAGGATCATATTACAGTTACAACTTACGCTCATACAGGATTGATGCATCGAGACCTAAGTTAGTGGATATGGCTAGCAAGAGCTCAAGATAAATTGTATCCTGTATTTAGTAACAGTTACTAATCAGACATGGCATCTATACAACCCTGATACATGACCATATTGTGGTTAAAAACTGGATACAATCAGCATGCATACACAATACAGCCATGATCAATCACGATCACTATCTTGTACATCTTTTAGAAAACAAACTTACAAGTATTTTCTCATATGCCTTGTTAAAATATATTTTGAGAAAAAGGGAGTCTTGACAGGATTCTCTAGCCCTTTCCATTGACTCCCAAGCCGCAATGACAGCATCCTAGATCAATCTCCTAGTACAAAGCTTGTTTGTTCAAGCATGACAATCCAGGAGACAGCCCTTTGGCTTTCAAGAACAAGAACCTTCAGAATGGGAAGACCTTGAGTGGGCTAAAGCACTAGGCAAAAGGTCCACCTTTTTTGGATAAAGCTTGTGATGGAATTGAATGGAACTCCATCCTCAACATGTTAGCTTGGATGGGATTTGCCTTTGTCTATCATCAATCTATAGACACTCTCTTTTCACTGACCTGGGTACAAGTCAGTGTGAACACCATGCTATCAAAACATATTGCATTGCAGCATTCCATCCAACATGAGCATGCCTTGGCACTGTATATCTATGTGATTGTAGCCAATTCTCTAGGTTACCTACTGCAAGCGGCAAGAATAGAAGGGCAAATTGGATGTTTATACTTATCAGACGGTAATCAACTCCTTAATGTCCACTTTGCAGATGACTTAGCTCTAACACCAGAATTGAACCAACATATTGTGGAGGGCACAACGTTATATTGGGACGCTTATGCAGAAGTAGCTAGGGAAGTTGTTAGTAAGGAGAAAACAAAGGTTTTTCTTAATGGACAAGACGATCCTTTAAACTTGTGATCAATCAGTATTTGGGCATCCACTTTGGCATACAAGCTTCTCTTGTGGATCAATGGAGATGGATCATGGGTCAAATCTAAAAGAAGCTTCATCTTTGGTACATTCTCAACTTGCCACTTGTTGACCACACGTGTCATCTGTTCCAAGAAGCAGAATACCTCTTAGAGAGATAAATTTTTCAAAGTCATTATCACCATGAAGCTTCCAGTTTGTCAAAATAATCTAAAATTCTGCTATTGTAAAAATGATTCTAGTGTGACTATGAAGCTGTGTAACAACACCTAGCTAAGCATATGATTCTTCTAAAAGGTTTTCACTCTAGGAAGTTTCTTAACCTCACCAAATTACCTGTGTTTGTAAACACGGATTTGGCAGAGTTTTTCTCCCAGATATACCCCAAAGCTAGGGTGGAACTCATTGGGCAGACGCTGAGGCCAGGAGGGCCCACACTGAGCATCAAAGGTTGCTGGTGAGGGTTTTTTGGGGCAGATTTTCTAAATATATTGCTTCGGAATAGAGAGGTATTACTGCCGGATTATACTTATCAGACGGTAATCAACTCCTTAATGTCCACTTTGCAGATGACTTAGCTCTAACACCAGAATTGAACCAACATATTGTGGAGGGCACAACGTTATATTGGGACGCTTATGCAGAAGTAGCTAGGGAAGTTGTTAGTAAGGAGAAAACAAAGGTTTTTCTTAATGGACAAGACGATCGTTTAAACTTGTGATCAATCAATATTTGGGCATCCACTTTGGCATACAAGCTTCTCTTGTGGATCAATGGAGATGGATCATGGGTCAAATCTAAAAGAAGCTTCATCTTTGGTACATTCTCAACTTGCCACTTGTTGACCACACATGTGTCATCTGTTCCAAGAAGCAGAATACCTCTTAGAGGGATAAATTTTTCAAAGTCATTATCACCATGAAGCTTCCAGTTTGTCAAAATAATCTAAAATTCTGCTATTGTAAAAATGATTCTAGTGTGACTATGAAGCCGTGTAACAACACCTAGCTAAGCATATGATTCTTCTAAAAGGTTTTCACTCTAGGAAGTTTCTTAACCTCACCAAATTACCTGTGTTTGTAAACACGGATTTGGCAGAGTTTTTCTCCCAGATATACCCCAAAGCTAGGGTGGAACTCATTGGGCAGACACTGAGGCCAGGACGGCCCACGCTGAGCATCAAAGGTTGCTGGTGAGGGTTTTGTGGGGCAGATTTTCTAAATATATTGCTTCGGAATAGAGAGGTATTACTGCCGGATTATTTTCTCTGTCGGGTGATCTGGTTTGGCACCCAGATGTACTCAAGGATAGACTGCGTAATAAAATAAACCCTCAGAATTGCTGCACCGGATTTCCCAAGTTAGGTTTTTCTAGGGACGAGTTGTCCAAAAATAACGGTGTCACTTGTGTGTTTGTATTTCTTTCAACTGTTGATTTGTAGAGTAGATGGTTGAGACTATATTGTGTTTATTTCGATGTTTATATGTTTAAATAACTTGTTTGTAATTAACAAGTAGGAGAAATAAACTAGAAGAATACAGATAAAATTTCTAACGGATAGACTTAGAAATTTCAACACAGAGCATCCTAAGTCGAGCAGGGAACCATATCAGCCTAGTAGACTTGTTCCTTACATTGGTGTCCATGCATTGGATTGGCAAGAGATCATGAGTTGGTATCCTATTGATGGTGTGATAGTCTCAGTTAGAGCGTAGTAGAGCGGGGACCCTTAGACATGTCAGATACTACATGCCCCAGTTGGCAGTGGGATACAAGTCGACAGCTCTTCAACATTCCATCCCAGCATTAGGAGAGTGGGATTGACATTGGATTGAGTCGGGGGTTGGACTGGAGAGACGTAATGAGTTGGTATGCAGTTGATGGAGCAGGATTCACAACCGGAGCTATAGCACAGCAAGAGCCATGGAGCATTGATGCTTGTTCTTAGTGGCACTAGGATCCAGAAGGATTTGTTGATGACAGGTTCAGTCAAAGAGTGGTCTGGGATTTGGGCATTGAGGGGTTTGTTCATGGTGGGTTGATACAAAGGCATAGCATCACCCAGTGCTTCGTATGGGATCCGAGCGTTATGTCTCAGTTGCATTGGGCCACTAGATTGGTCCACAGGTATGGATTGCTTGAGGGCAAGAAATCTTGGGGCAGGAAGACTTGTGATGTTCTTTTCTCTAGTGTTCCTCATGGCATGGTTAGGATGCAATTTCAGGGTTGGGGGCAAACAGGTCACAAGTGTTGGTTTACTCAATCAGTAGGCCCAGGGGCTTTCGGAGATGTTTCATGGGATTTTGAGGAGTTTCTATGGGATCTAATGGCATTCTCTTAGCGTATTCCATCATCTGCACAATTTGCCTTTTCTTTCGTCACATTCTGACAACTTCCGAAAAACAAGGTTATTATTGGGCTTAGCTCAATTAATTACGCTTAAGGTGGCATTCTAAGAGGAATATTTGACGGAACACCTTAGTGTAATAGCTTGTTGGAACCAGAACGAGAAGATCTACAGGATGGGATGGTAAGTAGTGATTTCCAGTAAACCGAGGAGGCATTGTGGCCAATTTACCTTTTTCCCACATTAAAAAGAATATTTTAAATGGAATAAAAGAGGGAAAAGTGTTCAATGATTAAAATAATAACAACATGGGAGGTTCTAGAGGGGTCCATCAGATCTATAAAAAGAGGAGGAGGAGGCCACTAAAGGACATCTTGGATTTGATATTTCTTCTTGTATGAAAGGTTGAGAACCCGGTTCTCTACTACATTGGTAGCCCCATGGCAGAAATCATCGGGTGATTCGGTGAGATTGGGTGAATACCCATCTCCCCTTTCTGAATTCATCCAAAATTCACAGGTGAGCTCAGTGGTAACATTTCAGTTCAGATTTAGAGGGTCAGCACAACATTGGAGCAGATTCTTGAGGCCATTTTTCCATCTCAACTATTTTACTGTACCAGCATGTAAACCCTAGTTTCTATTATAATAAAAGTTGAGATTATTTTTTCTTATCGTGTTATTGAAATGCATGCACTCTATTTGTTTAATTTTTATGGAGTAATTCTAGCAAGGTTAAATTTATGCAAAGTTAGATTTCTGCAAAAATATCTTGTTTGGGATATTAAATTGAGAGAGAGAAAGAAATGTATTTCATCCTCCTTGACCTTCTTTCCGTCCTCTTTGTCGTTCTTCTCCTTCACTTGCTTGCCCAAAATAAACTTGTTGGAGAGATGCAAATTGTTGCCTTGAGGAGGAGATCATGCTACCTTTATATAGAGATTAGTTGGGTCGAATGGGTGTGACTCTGCCTAAGCCAACTTGACTTGGAGGAAGGCCGACTTAAACTTGGAGCCAAAAATTTCAATTTAAAAAATTAAATTTCCTTCTTTTAAAAGTCCAAGGAAGGTGAAAAACGAATTTCAGCAAAGGTGAAGAGGGACTTTCTTCTAAAGATCAACTCAAGGGACGAGAGTGCAAGATAATTGTAGCAAGAGGTAGATAACCCAACAACTGTGAGCAATCGGAGAGGACCGTACAACAGTAAGTCGACTATGCATAGGCTTGGGCAACACTATACAATAGTCAGGCATATACAACCGCACGACAGTCGGGCATATACAACCGCACGACAGTCACAGCAGGTCATGGACAACCTACAAACAACTGCATGCAGAAATAAAGTTGCATGAGTAAACGTACAAGGCCGCAGGTAAACACACAATCGTGTGGGAAACCTAGAACAAGGCTCAGGCAAGTCATATAGCCACGCAGGCAATAGATTGGGCAAGCAAAAACTAGGTTTTTCTTCAAGTGCAATTTTCCCAGTTTTGTCGTAACTTGTTATTTTCTCAGTGGCCAGATTATTTCCAGTACTGAGAAACCCTTGTATGTTGTAAAAATTTATTAACTAACAATAGATTAGAAGGGCGAAAAATTGTGTGTGTGCATGTGCAACATTGGCTTATTTTTTGTTCAACTGATTTTATTATTTACTGTTAAATCCCAACAGTGCAGTTTATTTAGTTAGCTAAAATTCTAGTTAGTTTACAACAATGAAATTTACTAGAATATAAATTTGCCAATTGTTGGGGTTAAGGAAACTTAACAAGTATATCTTCAACACTGAGGTTAGTTTCATTCATTCATTCTATATGATTTGGCACAAAGAGGTATGTGCTAAGCTTCACAATAGTGTTCTACAAGGATGCATCTCCCAAGGTGGGGTACATGCTCCCCATGTTTCCCACGCACCTGAGACAAGGGGACGCAAGAGGAAAAGGGAAACATTGTTGAAAATGTAGCAAAGAAAAGTCTTCTTGCTTTTGCCTTACCCAGTAAACAACTCGAGTTGTCTTTCTCTAGGATGAATGTGAATTCATAAGATAGACTTTAGAGTGATGAGTTGATGTGCACTACTGGAGCTTCAGTTCATTGGAGTCTTCTTCAATTAGACTACACGATGAGGTGGCAGAGACAAGTCCAGTTAGGACGAGTCAAGACTGCAGAGACAATTTCAATTAGGACAAGTTAAGACTTCAGAGACAAATGAAGAGACAACGAGTTAAGTCCTCAACTAAATCGATTCACAACTAGACATAATCAAGGAACAACTCGAGCCAGTTAACTGAGAGCTAGTCCAAGTATAACTGAGACTTGCTCCACTTAACAAGAAAAAGGAACTCATTGCACTTGTGTGAACATCCATTTGAGGTCAACCTCCTTGCATGGATCAAAGATATACTTAGCCAGATAAGGACGAAGGCACAATGTTAGGTTCATTGTTGTTGGCACAGCGCATTGTTTGAGGAACTAAAATCAGAATTCAAAGCGCAGAAGTCAAGCCTAGGTTCAGTAGGAAACAATTGTGTGTGCAAGCCGAGATCAAGAGGAAGGATTGAGAGCACCCTCTCAAGGTTGAGAGCAATGATCAAGGAGTGAGCCGAGAGCAATTGTGGAGCTAACATTAGTTTCTCACAGGCTATTTGTTGGTTGTCGTAGCAGCATACTGAATTTGTAAAAGATCTATCTACTCAAAGAACAATAAATAAAAGGTGCATAACAAAGAATATAGGTTTTCCCATTTGGGTTTCCTAGGTAAAACACTAGTGTCAATTTTATGTGTGCATGTGTTTTTATCTCAATTATTTTTCGTTTCATGTTGAATGTTAAGAAACTCTGCATCTTGGTGAAAGTTAAACATGGTTTAAATTTTAGTTGTCTTGACTCTTGATTTTCAATAGATTCATCTAAGTAGTTGCAAAGTTTCAAGAAAATTAACATGGTATCAGAGCCACGCTGTGTATAAAATCCAGCACCATAATTGTTCAGTGAATGAAGAGCGCAATCAGTAAGTAGGCTTGCACTAGAGTTTGAAGAGCATTATTTTGGATAGCAATATGTCGTTCCAAGGACTATGGGCATATCAATGTTTAGAGGGAACCTCTAATTTCTGCTCATGGAGGGAGTGGATTTCAGTAGTGGTTGAAGATAATGGGGTGCTAGAATTTGTGAAGAACCCACAAACTGCACCTACAGATGCCCCACAATTCATCCAACATAACAAGAATGACAACAAGGCCAGGAGGATCATTCTTGAGGGGATCAAAGACCACATCATCCCTCATCTCCATGGGAAGATGACAACAAACGATATCTAGAAAGCCATCTCGGCTTTGTATCAGGGATACAATGATGCCAGGAAGCTTTCCTTGAAGGACAAGATAAGAAATACTTGGATGAGCAAAAGGGAGCCCATCATTATGTAACTTTCCAAGTTCACCCAGGTTCGGGATGAGCTAGCTAGAGTGAGTGATATTGTAGAAAACAAAGACCTTGTGATTCTTGCGCTATTGGGACTTCATGATTATTGGGAGAATTTCTAGGATGCAGTCAGTGGCAGAAAGAATCTTCCCAACTAGGAAAGGTTGTGGGGAAACTGTGTCCAAGAAGAAATCCATAGGGGGGCAAGAGCTATAGTTTCAGTGAAGACAAAGGACAAGGAGAACTTAGCCTTGGCAGGAAAAAGGAAGCAAGGCCAAGGGAAAGAAGAGCTAAGGCAAGGTTGAGTCCCGAAAAAAGAGCGAGAAGAAGAAGAAAGATTTGAGCAAGATCAAATACTTCTCTTGCCACTAGTTCAAACATTATGCCACTAAGTGTCCTAACCGGAAGAAGGGGTCTAATAAGGATCATGTGGCTGCACCACACGAGGTAGATGATTTTACTTCTCATTTCAAGAAGGATTTTTCATTGACAGCTTCCATGGCAAGCTCAATGGGCAGTAGTGTGTGGTACATTGATTTTAGAGCATCGTTCCAAGAACAAAGAATATTTTTTCCAGTTGAAGGAGGACATGCAGTTTCACACTAAGCTAGGAGATGATGGCAAGTACTTGACCAAGGGCATGGGGATTGTCAGTTTTGAGAGGGGGTCTCATAACCCTCTCCATCCCAAGGATGTCCTCTATGCTCCAAGCCTTAAAAAGAACCTTGTTTTTGTTTCCACCCTAGAGAACAAGGGTTATGATGTCATTTTTAGCAAAGGAAAGGCCTACCTCAAGCACTTAGAATCTGAAACCATGAAGTAGATTGGTGTGAGGGTGAAGAACCTTTACAAGTTGCAGGTTTGAGACAAACACAGAGACGCATGGGAGATTTGGCACAAATGCATGGTGGATCTGCATCATGGGGCATTGAAGATCCTTTAGCAGATAGCCACAAGGCTACCAAAGTGTAGCATTGACCAACATGAAGTGTGCAAGGGTTGCACACTTGGCAAGTATGCCAAGTCATCTTTTTCAGGACCAACATAGCAAAGCCAAATGGATTTGGAGTTCGTACATTCAAATGTATGTGGGCCCTTCTCTTCTCCATCCCTCATGAGACACAGGTCCTATGTCACTTTCATAGATGACTATTCTTGGAAAACATGGATCTTCTTTATGAAGAAGGAGGAGGTCTTTTCCAAGTTCATGGAGTTTAAGGCCTTGGTAGTGTAAAAATTTCTATTTTTCCCACCCCGGTTTTCAATTTCACCTTATTTCTCCCATATAGTTAAATGCCCTTTCCCATATCCATACATTTAACAACTAAAAAAAATAAATTTTTGCTGAAAAAACAAATTCTTGAAATTTTTCAGAATGCTGGAAAATGCAAAAATAAAAAATCAGCAATAACAAACAGTGATTTAACACATTTGAACACTGTGATTTTTGGTCAATGTGACCCTGGAAAAACCCCCTACAACTCTTGGGGAAAACCAGTTTGAGAACTCTTCTTTATTTCTAGAAAATGCCTTTTTACAGTGAGAAAATATTCAGCAAAAAAATTAGCAACCAAATGTACAACTAATCTCTTTTTCCTGCCTCACAGTCAAGCTAGAAAACTGTTGTACTGATGTATGGACTGTACGGACATACCTCGATTTTTGTGCAGAAAATCAGCTGCCTCGATTTCTGTGCAAAAAAATCAGCTGCCTCGATTTCTGTGCAAAAACAAATCTGCCTTTTACTATTTGCTCAGCAAAAATCTGTCCTTTTCTGCTTGCTCATACAGTTGTAAGGATTTTCTTAAATGCTGCCTTGGTATGTGTGCCAAGCTGCTGCCTCCTTCTCCTCCTTGTCCAGAAATTTCCCTTGCTCTCTTGCTCTCTTTCTCTCAATCTGCTCATGAAAGAATGAATGATCTTTTTCCTCATTTTCCTCCCTTAATCCAACCCTAAGTGACTTTTGGGTGATCCCTAAATCCAATGGCTAAAATTGATTTAGATCTATGGCTGAGATTAAATGCTCATTTAAATCTCACTTTCTATTTTTTAATTCACCCCACTTTAATAAAGACCCACTTAGTCATTTATTTCCAAAGTCACTTTTCCTTTCTAATTTTTCATTGACTGTATAAAAGTCACTTTAAAATTAGACTTTAGTAACTTTATCACTTAAAGTCACTTTTAAATTAGATTTGACTTTATAAAAATTATAAAGTCACTTTAGGAGAAAAATTAAATTCTTTTTGGACGCTTTTCCCTAGGCCAAAGATCAAAGCCTTAGGGAACCCCCTGTCCTCCGGTACCAAATTTCAACAGGTAGAAAACCAAACCGGGAAGAAGATCAAAGCATCGAGGAGTGACAATGGCAAGGAATATGTCTCCAATGCTTTCAGGGAAGTGTCTACCAAGGAGGGCATTAGGAGAGAGCTTATAGCACCCCATAACCTTTAGCAGAATGAAGTGGCTGAGAGAAAGAACCGCAACATAGTTGGAGCATCCAAGGCCATGTTGCATGACCAGGGGCTGACCATGTTCTTGTGGGCAAGACATGCAACACTATGGTATTTTTGCAGAATATGAGTCCCCATGGGGTGCTTGGACAAGTTACACGTAAGGATGCTTTCACGCGCAAAAATTTTGATGTTTCTCACATCTACGTCTTTGGGACAAGAGTTTATTGCCATGTGTCCAAACTCAAAGAGAAGGAAGAAGTTGGAGCCCACAGCTGAAAAAGGAATTTTCATGGGTTATTCTGAGACAACTTAGGCATACAAGGCGTACGTACCATCCCTCAGGAAGACAGTTATCAAGCACATCGTAATGCTTGTGGAGGACAAAGCTTTGAGTGAGCCCTTGGAGTGAGAGAAGGTTGGAGTGCCTGAGGAGGAGCTTCTCGCTCCCAAGTAGGAGCCTCAACCAGTACCACAGGCTAAGTCTCAGCCAGGTGGGAGGCAGGTCGTACAACAGGATGAGAAGGAGTCATCACAAAATGAGAAGGATAGGCCAAGAAGAGTGGAGTAAGCCACTCAGTCAATGACTCCCAGCACAAGGAGGAACAAAGCCAAGTGGGCTGAGAGGTTCATTCAACAAGCCTAGGAGTGGTTTGAGACTCCCAACTCTACATTCAGGCAGAGGAAGCAGTCCCAGAGGTATAGCGGGTACATGGCATTGATGACTGAGCTGTTAGATTCAGAGCCTTCTTTTTACAAGGAGGCTGCCTCTCAGCGATTTTGGCAGCATGCCATAGTGGAGGAATATTTCTCCATCATGAAGAATGATGTCTTGGAAATTTTGCCATGCCCAAAGGGAAAATTAGTGGTAGGCTCACACTAGGTGTACAAGGCAAAGCATGGCGCAGATGGGTGTGCAGAGAAGTACAAGGCTAGGTTTGTGGCCAAGGGCTTCTCGCAGGTTGACAACATTGACTCTAAGGAGACGTTTCCTCCAATGGCTCGTTATTCATCCATCAGGATTATTCTAGCACTTGCAGCTTAGATTGGGGTGGAAGATCCACCAGATAGATGTGAAAACAACATTCCTCCACGAGGTGTGTGAAATTTCCACGATTGTAGCTACTTGATAATATTCTCCTAACTTATGCAGTTTATTTGTCTTCTATAAATTTATTACAACAAATAACGAACAATCCACTACTGCCATCCTCATAAATAAAAAACGGTGCGGAAAATAAAATACTAGAACTGAGAAAACAAGGCGCGCAGACATAAAAATTGGACACCAATATTTTTGGACAATCATCCCTAGAAAAACCCTAAAGGGAAACCCAGTGCAGCAAACTAGGGTTTTATTATTATAACTTCCACAACAATTTGAGAGTACAATGATCTGCTTGCCTAATACTGGCAAAGCTTCGACAAATATTAATCTCTACTAGCCAAATTAACTGGAAACTCAAAGTCTACCTCTAGAACTCAAACTGGCCTCTCCCAAGCCACTCGCACTCCTCCATGGCACTCGGACAGCCTACCAAAAATGTGCACTACCTACCCCAGGAAATTTGAATAGCACCGGGAATGCCTCCCTGCAAGTCATTCTTCCTCCAGTGCCGCTCTTGGCCCACTTGCTCTGCCTCTAGATGATACATTTGGCACTAGCTCACTAAAACAAGCTCCTTTGCCACTTGCACTAGCAAACTAGCTCGCCTCCAACCTATTAGTTTTTGTAGCATTAGATGTGTTCTAGCCACGAAATTCTGTGGAGAGGCTAGAAAATAGGAGATCTCCAAAACCTAGAAATCGTTTCTAGAAATTTGGCTTAGAGATGGCTTAATTAGATTATTAGCCGATTTTTAAATATTTCCCAAGTCTAAACTTAGGGAATATGGTTAATTAATCAGATTAAATTAAGTCAAGGCATGAATGATCTAGAAACTCACATGGATCGACTTCAAATTAATCCTAGGCATCAATTAAGATTTAATATTGGTCGTTGGAATCCCAACAGAGAATTATAAGAAGTCAATGGGCACTTGGAGAAGACACTTGAGAGGTTCGATTTCATGAGCAGATCGATCTCCGGAGTAGCAATAGGCAGTTGCCAGAGAGACAACCAGTGAGATCGAAGCAGTGAGTGAGGGGCAGGGAAAATGATCCAAAGGAAAGGTTTTCCACATCCGAAGAGGTAGCAACAAGAGAGTTGAGTTATCCCAGAGAGGCAACGTTGAGGGATTGCGCAGTTGCTTCAACAAAACAATTCGATTTGGAAGAAGCAAAAATTGTTCTCAGTTCAAGAGGTTAGGAAGAAGTCCCAGAGGGCTGGAGAGGCAATTTCCTCAGCATCCGAAGGCAGAATGACTTCATCAAAGCCGAGCCCAAAGCAAGTTGTCCAACCAGCTACAGAAAGCAATGCAGACGCTAACGTAGAACTCTAGAGACCAAGTTTTGGTAGGGAAAGCCCAGCCAAAGATTGCTTGTGGGAGAACAGTAATTCCTTTCAGTATTTTGCCCAAATTTTCTTGTTGTTTGGATTGCTAGTTGGGCATCCATAGATGTACTCAGATTTCACTATTGCATAATAAAATAAAACCCTCACTGTTGCACCGATTTTCCCAAGATGGGTTTTTCCAAGGACTTTAGTCCAAAAACAACTGTCTTATTTTATGTGTGTGTGCTAGCAATTCTTCCAACATTTATTCTTCCGCAGTTTTATTTGTGTAGAGTGCAGTGTGATTTACTCAGTATTTGCTATAGAAAACAGTAAATAAATTGTTAAATTAAATTAACAATTAGGAGAATAATTTCCAGTTGTTGCAATACAATTCTGAGTTTCATAATTTTCACATGGTATCAGAGCACAATTGATCAGCCAGAGAGCTCAATAGCGAAGACAGAAGGAGTTTCGTTGTTCAGTGTGGGCAGCAGATCCAAACCCCAAAGGCAGCGCAGTCACTTTGCCAAGAGGCCGAGTTTCTCTAGATCGAGGGATTCCAAAGGCAGAGGAAGCAACCATGTATTTTCGCAAAGCGTATCTCTAGTTGGACGCAGTAGTTTTGCAACAATTTGCTAGAGCAGAGCTAGCGTCGGGAGGAAGAAGAGCACACACTAAGGAAAAGTTTTCCTTAGTGAACTTCTAGTCTAAAGAAGTTTGATTTTCCTTGCAGACCAACGATCGTTGTGAGCAGAGTTTATCACTCCAAAAGGGAGTGTGAATAGCTAGGCAGCAGTTGAGCAGAAGGGAAGAGGACATTTTCGACATCTTGTTGAGATGGCCACCGCTGGACTTCGTGATCAGGATAGGTTGGATGGTGCTTCCAACTATGTCATCTGGAAGGCAAGGATATCCTTCCTTTTGGATGAATATGGCATGAAGCCATATATTGATGGAGTGGTAGCAACACCCCAAGATTTAGATCAACCGAACTAGTACAGAAAGGAGATGGCGCAGGCGAAGAGGTTGATCCTAGACAAAGTCTAGGATCACATTGTTTCACACATAGCCAACGAGATGTGGGACACTCTCTCCACGTTGTACCAAGGCACTTCCTGAGCAGCAGAAGATGTACTTAGAGGAGAAGCTGAGGTACATCGGGATGTAGAAGGGGCAAGGGATAGAACCCTTCCTCGCCAAGATTCAGGAGGTCCAAGATCAATTGTCAATTGTTGAGCAACGCCTCAACCCACAGTGCTAGTGCGATTGGCACTAAACAGTGTCTTTGAGGAGTGACAGGTATTCGTCCAAAGTATCTTGGGCAGAGATACCTTGCCAAGTTGGGGCAGGATGTGGACTGATTTACAGCACGAGGAATTGAGGCGAGCTCTTTTAAAGAGCTCCATCAGTGGCAGCAACAGTAGACAAAAGCAGGTGAAGGAGGAGGATAACGTGGCCCTCGCACTGAAGGGTCCCAGTCAAGGACAGGGGGAGCAGCGAAAGAAGAAGAAGGACCTATCAAAGGTCAAGTGCTTCAAGAGTTGCGAGTTTGGCCAGTACAGTACCCAATACAAGACAAAGAGGAGAAGCAGGACTAGGCGGCAGCTCATGCCGAGATTGAAAGGTTGTCCTCCACGTTGGAGGCAGACTTTGTTATGATCGCCAACATACCTCCAGGAGTGAGGTGGGGTGACTTGGAGTTGTAATCCCAGAGTGCTCCAGATGGGCGAGATCCTTGAGGACTCCGCCTCTTAGATCAATACCTTGCTATGGGGTCCCACAGTTTTCAGTAGCAGGATGGATCAATGACAATTGATGCAGTGAGATGCCAGAGTGATAATTGCAGAGTCTAATAGCAGTCAGATGTTGGGGAGCGTAGTGCAGAGTTAGCAGCAATGCAATTGACACAGTGCAGAGTCAACAACAATGCAGATTCTTCAATGAAAGTGCAAATACTAGCAGCAGTCAGAGACTCGAGTGACAAATGCATCATATTGATCACAGTTGATTCAGTATTTAGGCTGCTTCTTAGTTGCAGCAACAACAAATGAGAGAGAGTTGTAGTGCAAATGCAGTGTTGGCAACAGTATGTAGTGTCAGAAGCAGCACAGATGCAGCATATATCAAAGTTGCACAGTGGTAAGGGGGCAGTGTGGCCAAACATCAGCAGTGTAACAGGAGATGATGCAGAGACAAGTTGCTGCTACAGGGTGTATAGTAGCATTAGAACACATTCCAAACTAAGAGGGAGTGTTAGTTTTTGTAGCATCGGATGTGTTCTAGCCATGAAATTCGATGGAGAGGCTAGAATGCAGGAGATCTCCAAAACGCATCAATCGTTTCTAGAAATTTGGCCTAGAGATGGCTTCAATAGATTATTAGCCTTTTAAATATTTCCTAAGTCTAAACTTAGAGAATATGGTTAATTAATCATAATTAATTAAGTAAAGGCATGAATGATCTTGAAACTCACACAGGTCGACTTCAAGTTAATCCTAGCAATCAATTAAGATTAAATTTTGGTTGTTGGAGTCCCAACAAAGGATTATAAGAAGAAGTCAATGGGCACTTGGAGAAGACACTTGAGAGGTTCAATTTCATGAGTAGATCGATCTCCAAAGTAACAGCAATCAGTTGCCAAAAAGAGAGCCAGAGAGATCTACGCAGTGAGTGAGGGTAGAGAAAATGATCTGGAAGAAAGATTTTCCAGATTCAGAGAGGTAGAAGCAAGAGGGTTGAGTTATCCTAGAGAGGCAAAGTTGAGGGACTACGCAGTTGCTAAAGCAAGGCAGTTCAATTTGGAGGAAGGAAAAATCGTTCTCAGTTCAAGAGGTCAAGAAGAAGTCCCAAACGGCAAGAGAGGCGATTTCCTCAGCATCCAAAGGCAGAACACTTCATTAGAGCCTAGTCTGAAACAAGCTATCCAACCAGCTATAAAGAGCAGCGCAGAGATTGACGCAGAACTCCAGGAGGTAGAGTTTTTGTATGGAAAGCCAAGCCAGAGATTGCTTGTGGGAGAAGGGTAATTCCTTTCAGTATTTTTCCCAGATTTTCTTGTTGTTTGGATTACCAGTTGGGCATCCATAGATGTACTCATATTTCACTATTGCAAAATAAAATAAAACCCTCATTGCTACACCGGTTTTCCCAAGTTGCTGTTTTCCAAGGACTTTTGTCCAAAAACAATTGTCTTATCTTATGTGTGCGTGCTAGCATTTCGTCCAACGTTTATTCTTCCGCAGTTTTATTTGTGTGTATTACAGTGTGATTTATTCAGTATTTGTTGTAGCAAACAGTAAATAAATTTGTAAATTAAACTAACAATTAGGAGAATAATTTCCAGTTGCTACAATAGGATTCCGGGTTTCAGAATTTTCACACAACCATCAAATAATAGAGATTGGAGTCTGCTTCGCTCTTCACAAAGCCCATCAGCTGCAACTAGGTGTCAACCTGACCATACCATGCCCTGGGAGCTTGTTTGAGCCTGTATAATGCTCTCTTAAACCTGCAAACATGTGTGTCTCTCTCATGCATCTCGAATCCCTTTGGCTATTCGATATATATCTCCCCCTCTATCACCCCATTCAAGAATGAAATCTTGACGTCCATCTAGTGAATCTACCATCCCATCTGCTTTGCTAGACATATCACTACTCAAATGGAAATATGTCTGCCCATTGGTGTGAAGGTCTCCTCATAGTCTCTCCCTTCCTTTTACGCATACCCTTTGGCCATGAAACTCGCGTTGTACTTCTCTACACAGCCATCTGCAATGTACTTGATCTTATAGATCCATCTGGAGCTTGCAGCGGACCTATGCGTAGGTCTAGGCACGACCTCTCATACATCGTTTGTCAAGATGGAGTTGTACTCCTCCACCATGGAATCCTACCACACCTGATGTTGTGCACCCTCCTCATAACTAGAAGGTTGCATGTTAACAACATTTATCACCAATGCCTTGTACATGTCTGGCTATCTGCGCTCCCTCTTGTTCATCCTAGGAGTTCCCATAAAATCCCGTGCATCCTTCAACGTCGGACAAACTTCTTTGTTGGTTATACCACTTATGGTGGGTGGTTCTACCATCTCCTCATCCTACTATTGTTGCTCTGTACTTCGAGCTTTTGTTGGCTCACTCTGACCACCTGTTAGCAAGTTGAGAGATCTCCTGAAGGGCTTCTCTTCTATGAACTTCATGTCATGTCTCATGATGATCCTCCTACTCCTTGGAATGTAGATCCTATATTCCTTGGATGTTTCGTTGTACCCAATGAAATATCCCTTCTATGCATTTTGATCCAACTTAGTGTGTTTCTCATCCAACACATGGCAGTATGTTATACTACCAAAGATTTTGAAGTGACCAACCTCTAGTTTCATGCCTATGAAAACCTCCTCTGGTGTTATCTTCCCCAATGCTCTATGAGGAACCCTGTTTTATATGTACATCGTTATGCTACATGCCTCTGCTCATAAAAACTTGGGCATATCATGGCCATACAGCATGGCCTTCGTTGCCCCAACTATAGTCTTGTTCTTCCACTCTGCAACTCCATTCTGTTGTGGATTGTACGAAGCTATCCACTACCTCCTGATGCCCTCCTTCGCATAAAACCCCGTGAATTCACTATCTGTGCATTCTCCTCCATTGTCTATACGAAGCACCTTAATCTTTTTCCTTGTCATGCTCTCCACAAGAGCCTTAAACTCTTGGAAGCGACAGAAGACCTCATCCTTGGTCTTCAAGAAGTAGATCCAAGTCTTCCTGGACTAGACATCTAAGAAGGTGATGAAGTACTCATACCCTCTGAGAGATCTAGTGGATATCAGACCACAACTATTTGAACGTACAAGTTGTAACACGCGATAAGTTCTATTGTCACTTCTTGGGGACTTTGCGTTAGTGAATTTGCGAAGCACACACCACCTGCACACATCATCATGTTTTGTGCAAAATCTTGGAACACCTGTCACTATCTCCTTGAGCATCTTAAGTGCTCCATGGTGTAAATGTCCCATTCCCCTATCCACAATTCATTCATCTCCATCACTGCTACTGCTACAGCGAACTGGTGCCTTTAGAGAATTAAGATACAACTTATATAATTTGTTGCTTCAAACCCCAATCTGCTTCACCTTCGCCTGTCAACACCTTCTTTCCTACAAAGTGGATATCATATCCCTTATCATGTAGTTCAAAAACAAAAATCAAGTTCATGCACAAGCCTAGCACATGCAACACATCTGGTGCTTGCACTTGACTCCCTTTGAATGTCGATGGTGCTTGCACTTGACTCCCTTTGAATGTCGATGATACCTCTCCCAATTGGAGTACATTTTGTCTTGTTTCCCATCTGTATCTGGAAGTCCATCTCCTCCTTCCTGTAGTTGGAGAAGTAGTCTCTAACCCCTTATTAATCAAGGTTGTCATTGATGTTAATATGGCATTGTCGAGATGGCAAATATTCTTGTGATACATAACCCTAAACCTAGACTATGTTACCCTAATCCTAAAACTATCAAACCCTAATCCTACCTTTACTAAACCCTAAAGGTGTGAAACCCTAATCCTATGTGCATACACTACAAGGGATCCCTACATTTGAAGCCCTAAAATAAGAAACCCTATACTACACGAAACTCTAGCAAGATTAAAAATGAGCAAAGCCTAGCCTTTATTAATAAAACCCTAATGGCTAATGAAAACCCTAATATGCTACAGACCTAAAACCCTAACCCTAAAGCACATTAATAAAAGGGTACACTAATGAAAGAGTGTTGATGGGTTATAAAGACATGAATAAATAAAGAAAAGCATGTAAAAAACCATTATATACTATATTTATATATGACATCCATTTCATGAGTGTGGTCCCAACAAATCCATACAACGGTCCCACACAATACATGCACATTTGTCTCCCTCAGGTGGATTCACTCCACAATGGTCACCACATCATGATGAGGTCTACGTTGATTTGCTCCAAAACAATCAACGAAAGTGGCACGGGAGCTAACTGCTATGGTTGACCTCAAATTGGGTCAACACACACAACGTGATAACGTTGGCAAATCATATTGGAATTAAAATGTGTGGAGGAAGCCCCACTATCTTTGTAATATTGTTTTTTAAATTAACTCAAACTGCTTTGTCGGCCCTCTTATTCAAAAAGACGTGATTGGTCACCTCCACCAATTCGGACGTGATTGTTCAAAGTGGCAAATGCGTATATATATACATGGCATGAGCTCATTCATTTATTCAATCATCTCAGCGAAGACAACCACAGGAACAGAGCAGAAGAACAGTTCACATCTCGTGAACTAGACCATCGAGGAAGCTTCTAAAGGCTACATTTGCTTGGGTTAAAATTTATAAATAGCCTTTTGACCAGTGATAGCAAGACTGCACCTCGAACTCACTACAGTACTGCAGCTCGGATCACCTACAACGCTTCGGAACTATGAAGCCTGGACCACCAACAGTCACTCAAATCTGTGGAGACCTATATCTGTGATAGCTCTGTTTTGTGGGTTTCAGATTTTGATTACAAACTTTGCAAGAACCTGTGATATCTCACCTGTGGAGTTTGGATCAAGATAGTTACCTATGGAAGCTAGCATACGTCAAGAAGCAGCGCATTAACAATTGTTGATGTAAGCTGCAGTCTAGCGTTGACTTTAAAAGTGAATAACTCAGAAGCCTTGAGACAGTGGAGTATTAGGAGTCTTCGAGCATATTTGGAAAGTGAGGAATTGGAAGCCCAGAATAGTGATCTTAGAGGCTTGTACAAGTAAAGAGATTGATAATCTTGGACAGTGGGAATATTGAAATCTGAAGCAGTCTTGTGGTGAAGATGATCAGTTGTTGAAGTAAGTCTTTCATACACTCTATTTGTTAAAAATTGAAGGATTGGTGTCCTTTGGGTAGGTGCCCATAAACACAAGGTTGGTGCCTTAGAGAAGATAGGGTCAGAGCCCTAGAGGTGGGAGCCTCATTAAGTCCAAGTTGGTGCTTGGAAATAGGTAGTTGCCTAAATTTTTGAAGGGTTGGACCCCTCACATCTTTTTGTACTCTTTCATTTTATAAAAGAATTTTTATCCTCCTTGTCTCTATAACAAGATGATTCATTTGCAGATTTTAATTGTGCAGAATCTAACTGGACATAATAACAATTGAAAAGAAATATTAAGTCACCCCCCTCTCAGTATTTCCAACAATTGGTATCAAAGCCAGCTTCTTCATAATCAGCGTAAAACTGCAAGGATTCTTAGTCACAATGAAAAATCAAGAAGTGTTAGGAAGGCCTCCTTTGTTCGATGGCACAAATTTCGGTTTTTGGAAGAAAAGGATGTCCTACTACTTAATGTCCCTTGGATTTGAAGTTTGGCATTATGTTTTGAATGGGTACACTGGTCCTTCCACTCTTCCAACTGATCAAGACAAAAGGAAAGCTTACATTGCAAATGCCAAAGCTTTAGATTCCATCACTAGTGGAATCACTGACTCTAAATTTACACAAGTCATGAATTGTGACTCGGCCAAAGAAGTTTGGGACACGCTGATTGCCTTATATGATGGGGATTCTAAAGTTAAAAAGGCAAAGCTTCAAACTCATAGAAGACAATTTGAAAGTCTTAAAATGGATGACGAAGAAGATATTGCATCATACCTTCTCCGTGTGACTGAAGTTATCAACTCCCTTAAAGGGTTAGGAGAAAAAGTTGAAGAACGTACAGTTGTTCAAAAAATTTTGAGATCTCTTCCTAACATATTTGACTCCAGAGTGAGTGCTATAGAAGAAATGAAGGATTTAGACACTCTCAAGATGGATGAACCATAGTTGCGGGGGAGCGCCGCCCCCCCCCCCATTGGAACCCGCTCCCGAAGCGCGCTCCGGAGCACCTCGGAGCAGCGCGCTCCCGAAATTGCTCCTGGACGGGAGCGATTTTCGGGAGCGCGATTCCTTAAAATTTATTTCGCTCCCTGCCATTTTCGGGAGCGACTTAGGGAGCGGTCGCTTCGTCGCTCCCGGAGCGCTTTTTTAAGCCCAGGAGCGATCGCTCTCCCGATCGCTCCCGGGCATTAAAATCGCTCCGGGAGCGATTCGAACCGCGCCGGGAGCGGTTCGGCGGAAAAAAATTCCGCGGACCCAAAAAAATTAAATTAAAAAAAAAAAAAAAAATTGTTTTAAAAGTCCAAATGGCATAAAAAAATTTCATTGTTTTAAAAGCCCAAAGGGCATAAAAAAATTTCATTATCAAACATTGAGCTTGGCTGAGGAGCAAGAGCAAGAGCAAGAGCAAAGGAGCAAGGAGCAAGTGCTGAAGAGCGAGGAGCGAGGAGCAAGCCTGCAGAGGTAAGTAACTTAGTAAT
>APFE031291887.1:51944-105260 GCA_000404065.3 Pinus taeda
ATCTTTGTCATTAATATCACCCTCTAAGCATTAATATCCAGAGGTATCTTTGTCATTACCTCTGTATCTGTATAGGGATCTTTGTCATTAATATCACCCTCTAAGCATTAACATAAGATAGAATAAGCATAGCATGTCAAGTCAAGATTTTGTTTGAGTGATGCGTACATTTTTAGGAGGTTCATGATAGAGGAGTTCGACAACCAATGTCACTAACATAAAGGTACATAGAGGGATTGGTGCTCTTGATTAAATACGAGTTCCATACCCTAATACATGACAAAATTCAATGGAAACATTACAATCCCCCAATCCTGAAATCCTGAAAAATTGATAAGTTTGCTGGATTTTGAATGAAATCTCAAATTCTACTTTCTCCATATGAAATCCAATGAGGCCAGAACCACTCTCAAACATCCTGAGTCATTTCATGGTAATGTTAAAAATTTAAATAAAGGGATGAAAATGAAGATTAAGGAGAATGTCGCTTTTACTTTAAGAATTTAACAATACCATGAATAGCATATCAATACTAGGGCCTAGACTTGATCATTAAGCTGCCCCACTCAAAAATTATTTGTTTCTTTCAAAAAAAATTGCATTTCAAACATTACTACACAAAAAAAAATTGCAAAACAGGCAAAACACCCCCGAAAAGGCAAGGAGCGAAATTTTTTTTAGGGAGCGCGCACCCGACCCGTTCCCAAGTCGCTCCCGCCCGAAGCGCGGATTGGGAGCGGGATCGAGGGGAGGGTGGTGCTCCCCCACAACACTGCAGGGGGAGTAACATACCTATGAAGAACTACTATTGATAAGAAGCAGCTTGACAAGGGGAACACTTGGGCACCCCGTTTGCCATTGATGTCAAAGGGGGAGAGAATGTTGGAAGGGCAAGAATATTGCCATCAATGACAAAGGGGGAGATTGTTAATCAAGGTTGTCATTGATGTCAATATGGCATTATCGAGATGGCAAATATTCTTACAATACATAACCCTAACCCTACACTATGTTAACCTAATCCTAAAAATATCAAACCCTAACCCTACCTTTACTAAACCCTAAAGGTGTGAAACCCCAATCCTATGTGCATACCCTACAAGGGATCCCTACATTTGAAGCCCTAAAATAAGAAACCCTAGACTACACGAAACCCTAGCAAGATTAAAAATGAGCAGAGCCTAGCCCTTATTTACAAAACCCTAATGGTTAATGAAAACCCTAATATGCTACAAACCTAAAACCCTAACCCTAAAGCACATTAATAAAAGGGTACACTAATGAAAGAGTGTTGATGGGTTATAAAGACATGAATAAATAAATAAAGGAATGTAAAACACCATTATATACTAAATTTATATATGACATCCATTTCATGAGTGTGGTCACAACAAATCCATATGACGGTGCCCATACAATACACGCTCATTTGTCTCATTCAAGTGGATTCACTTCTAGATGGTCACCACATCATGATGAAGTCTACATTGATTCGCTCCAAAAAAATCAGTGAAAGTGGCACGGGAGCTAATTGTTATGTTTGACCTAGAATTGAGTCAACACACACAACGTGATAGCGATGGCAAATCGTATTGGAATTAAAATGTGTGTAGCAAGCTCCACTGTCTTTGTAATATTATTTTTTAAATTAACTCAAATTGTTTTGTCGGCCCTCTAATTCAAAAGGACGTGACTGGTCGGCTCCACCAATTTGGATGTGATTGTTCAAACTGGCAAACGCATATATATATATATGGCATGAGCTCATTCAGTTATTCGATCATCTCAGCCAAGACAACCACAGGAACAGAATAGAAGAACAGGTCACATCTCGTGAACTAGACCATCAAGGAAGCTTCTAAAGGCTACGTTCGTTTGGGTCAAAATTTATAAATAGCCTTCTGACCTGTGACAGCAAGACTACACCTTGGACTCACTACAGGAGTGCAGCTCAGATCACCTACAGCAATTCGGAATTGTGATTGGTGAAGCTCAGATCACCTACAACACTTCGAAACTATGAAGCCTGGACCACCAACAGTCACTCGGATTTGTGGGGACCTATATCTATGATAGCTCAGTTTTGTGGGTCTCGGGTTGTGATTACAAACATTGCAAGAACATGTGATATCTAACTTGTTGAGCTTGGAGCAAGATAGTTACCTGTGGAAGCCAGCATACCTCAAGAAGCAGTCGATTAACAATTGTTGATGTAAGCTACAATCTAGTGTTGACTTTAAAAGTGAAGAACTCAGAAGCCTTGAGACAGTGGAGTATTAGGAATCTTGGAGCATATTGGAAAAGTGGGGAATTGGAAGCCCATAATAGTGATCTTGGACTCTGGAGGCTTGTACAAGTAAAGAGCTCGATAATCTTGGACAGTGGGCATATTGAAATTTGAAGCAGTCTTGTGGTGAAGATGATCAAATGTTGAAGTAAGTCTTTCATACACTTTACTTGTTAAAAATTGAAGGATTGGTGTCCTTTGGGTAGGTGCCCATAAACACAAGGTTGGTGCCTTGGAGAAGATAGGGTCGAAGCCCTAGAGGTCAGAGCCTCATTAAGTCCAAGTTGGTGCTTGGCAATAGGTTGGTGCCTATATTTTTGAAGGGTTGGAACCCTCACATCTTATTGTACTCTTTCATTTGATAATAAGATTTTTTATCCTCCTTGTCTCTATGATAAGATCGTTCATTTCTCAGATTTTAATTGTGTAGAATTTAACTAGACATAATAACAATTGAAAAGAAATATTGATTCACCCTCCTCTCAGTGTTTCCAACACCCCTATCATATGTGTTGACGCTCCACTGACTATATACTACACAATTTGTGAAGTCAAGCTAGAGAGGCAAGCGATATGAGTGAATTTATCTTCCAACCTGGAAGAAAACTCCAAATTATTTTGGTCTTTGAATTCTTCTGCAACCATCTCTAAAAAATTTGCAAACTTAAATACACAAGATAAATCAATAAACTAGGTTATAAACCCTTAGGCTTTCTCTTCCAGGCCCTGCGTTGATTTACTCTTGCAAAACCCTTTTGCGGAAAACCATTTGTGCTAGATTTGCTTTGTGAAATTCGATCTACCTCTCGAAAGCATTTCCGACAACCTCACTTGCCTGTTGCTACTAACTGAGACAACTCACTTCCTTCGAATCACCTTCGTGGACTGGAAATCGAACTACTGCCTCTGAAACATGCACTGGTTTACTAGCTTGCGTAGATCTGCTCTTCAATGCACTAATCTCTCTAATTTTCACCAACCTCACCATAGATATTCTTCGATCTGATCTGCTTTGATACGATGTGAAATTTCCATGATTGCAGCTACTAGGTATTATACTCCTAGCTTATGCAGTTTATTTGTCTTCCACAAATTTATTATAGCAAATAACGAGCAATCCACTAGTGTCGTCTTCACAAATTAAAAACCCTATGAAAAATAAAATACTAGAACTGAGAAAATAATGCGCACACACATTAAATTCGACACCAATATTTTTGGACAATCATCCCTAAAAAAACCTCGAAGAGAAAACTAGTGCAGTAGATGAGGGTTTTATTATTACAAATTCTTCAACAATTTGAGAGTAGAATGATCTGCTTGCTTGATACTGGCAAAGCTCCAACCAATAATAATCTCTACTAGCAAAATTAACTAGAGAGTCAAAGTCTCCCTTTGCAACTTGAACTAGCCTCTCCCAAGCCACTTGCACTCCTCCCTGGCACTCGCACAAACTGTTAGAAATGCGCATTACTTGCCCCACAAAATTTGTACAACCATCGAGAATGCCTCCCTGTAAGTCGTTTTGCCTCTAGCACTGATCTTAGCCCACTCGCTCCACCTTTGGATGATACAACCAACACTAGCTCACTGAAACAAGCTCTTCTGCCACTCGCATTGTCAAACTAGCCACTCAGACTAGTTAGTTCCAGCCTCTTCTTCCTGTCCCTAAGACACTGGAAAATCTGAGGAAATCCTCTCTAGAATCCTACTCCCAAATCTCTGCTAAAATCCTACTATCAGTGTCTCCCTTTGCTTAAACTGCGCCCTTGTTGAATCAATACTACTGGGTAAGTCGAACTACTTAACGCTCTTGTTCATGTTTTTCTTCTCCAAACCCCATTGACTTCCTCTTATAATCTCTTGTTGAGCAACCAACAGCCATGATCAAATCTCAATCGATGGTTGAGATCATCTCGACTCCATCAACTCAATTTTTCGGAACTCTCTAGAGAAAAATCAACTTCCCTCCATTAATCTAATTTAATTAACCAGTTTTCCTAAGTTAGACTTAGGGCATATTTAAAAATTAGCTAATTAATCTCATTAAGATGCTTCTAACGATTTTCTCGCAAAACCTTTTCTAGTTTTTGGAGATCTCGTGTTCCTTAGCCTCTTAGACACCATAGAGACTAGAACAACTATCCATTACTACTAAAAACTAATAGGGTGGTTGAGGACGAGATTTATATGGAGCAGCCAAAGTGGTTTGAGACTTTCAGCAGAGACACTCATGTTTGTTTGTTGAAGAGAACTCAAGCAAGCACCGAGAGCATGGTACACTCACATTGACAGCTACCTTTAGGGATTGAGCTTCACTAAGAATGAGGCAAATGCCAACCTGTACCACATCATGGTTGGAGGGCTTCCACTCACTCTAGTGCTCTATGTTGACTTGACTGGAGCAGACAGCTTGATTCAGGATATCAAGGAAAATCTTGCAAGAGAGATTGAGATGAAGGATATATGGCTATTACACTATTTCATTGGGCTAGAGGTATGGCAAGGTAATAGGGATATCTTCTTAGGGCAGGATAAGTACACTACAGAGATTCTCAAGAGGTTTCATATGCAGGATTGCAAGCCCATATCCACGCTTCTAGTCCTAAACTAGAGGAATGCGAATGCTAGTAGAGCAAAGCGAGTAGATGCCATGTTGTAGAGGAAGGTCATTGGGTCGTTGATGTACTTAATCAACACATTCCCTGACATATGTTTTGTAGTAAACCACTTGAGCCAATTCATGATGGAGCCTACTAGAGTTCATTGGGTTGCTACCAAACATGTCTTGAGGTATCTTAAAGGCACGATAGATTATGGATTATGGTACAAACAGATTGATGGATGAGGCTTGAGGGCTTCACAAATGCAGATTGGGCAAGGAGCTCTATTGATTTGGGGTAGCATCGAATGTGCTCTAGCCATGAAATTTGGTGGAGAGGTTGGGACACATGAGATTCCAATACCTAGAAAGAGTTTGGGCAGATTCTAAACAGATCAGGAGATAGTAAAATAATTACTATTTTTAATGGAGTCCCTAAATCTAAACTTAGGGAAAATAAAATATTAGTGTGTATTAATATGAATATGTGTTAGAGTGGTCCAAAAGACATGGATCAAGCCGGATCTAATCTTAGTCGTTGATTAGGGACTTAATATCAATCGTTGAGATGTCAACAGGAAAACTATAAGAGGAGGCTTGAGGGTCACTTGGAGATCACACCAGATGATCAATCATTCTATTCTCTAGAGCGAGGTTTGCTAAGAGAGATAGAATCAGTGATCGGGAGAGCAGTGGAGGGGCATTGAGTACAGAGAAACAGAGAAGGCAGAGATTGTGTCGAGAGAGCAGCGCAGTAGCCAAGAAGGGTGATGCAGAGCCAAGAAGGGCTCACGCAAAGGCAGCCAAGTGTTGCGCAAAGCACCAGAGGGACCAGCGCAGCTGATGCAAAGGCTCCCAGAGCTGATGCAGGGCCTCCTAGGGCTGACGCAGGCCAGGAAAGGCTGATGCGGGGCCAGCGTGAAACAAAGAGGGGCTGAGGCAGTCCAGTTTGGGCAGACGCTAGGGTTGCAGAGCAGTTTTGTGTTGACGAGTTGCCAGAAGGATTTTTCGGGGTTTCAGCCAGGAGATTTCTCTCAAACTGTGAGGTATAGCTACTAAGGAAATTCTCTGTTGGGTAGGCCAGTTTCGGCGCCCAGATTGTACTCTGATATTGCTTAATAAGAAAACCCTCAGATAGTTGCACCGGTTTTCCCGCATTGGATTTTTCCTGGGACATTGATCCAAAAATAATGGTGTCATGCGGTGTGTTTGTTCTTGTTTCTTTTAGTTGTTGATCTGTAATATATTGAGCATGCACTGGTGTTTATTTTCAGTATTTACATTGTAAATAACTTGTTAAATAAAAATAACAAGTAGGTAGGAATAAATCAGAAAAATTGCATGAAGGGTTTCTAAACTAAGTAAACTTAGAAACTTCAACAAACTCCATAGATCGGAAGAGTAATTCAAGTTGAGTCTTCAAAATTGGGTCAGCAACTATTTCCTAGTTCAGCAAAAAGAAAGATCAGTTGCTCTCAGTTCAGCAGAAGTCGAATACATGGTGCTAGCTTGGAAGCATGTGAAGCCATCTGGATGAGGAAGTTTCTTGTGGGTCTTTTCAGGTAGAAGTTTGATCCCACCGTGATTTACTGTGACAATCAGAATTGCATTAAGCTCAAAAGAGTACTTTAAGTTGAGTCTTCAAATTTGAGTCAACAATTGTTTCCTGGTTCAGCAGGAAGTAAAGATCAGTTGCTCCTAGTTTAGTAGAGGTCGAATACATGGCTGCCAGCTTGGAAGCATGTGAAGCCATCTGGATGAGGAAGTTTCTTGTCAGTCTTTTCAGGAAGAAGTTTGATCCCACCGTGAATTACTGTGACAATCAAAATTGCATTAAGCTCTCAAGGAATCCATTTTTTCATGACCACTCCATGAATATTCAGATCAGGTACCAACATCTCAGGGACTGTGCAAAAAGGGATAGTAAAGTTATCATACATTCCCACAGATGAGCAAGTTGCAGATATATTGACGAAGGCCTTAGTCAAAGGCAAGTTCGTCTTTTTCAGGGATATGTTGGGAGTTCTACAAAATCCCTTCATCGCTAAGAGGGAGTGTTGAAAATGTAGTGAAGGAAGGTCTTCTGGCTTGCGCCTTAGCCAGTAAAGACCTCTAATTGTCTTTCTCTAGGATGAATGTGAATCCATAAGATAGACTTCAAAGTGATGAGTTGATGCATAGTGTTGGAGCTTGAGCTCGTTGGAGTCCTCTTCAATTAGAATACGGGATGAGGTGGCAGAGACAAGTCTAGTTAGGACGAGTCAAGACTGCAAAGACAACTCTAGTTAGGACGAGTTAAGACTCCAGAGACAAGTGAAGAGAGGACGAGTTAACTCCTCAATTAAATCAGTTCACAACTAGAGATAATCAAGGAGCTACTCGAGCCAGTTAACTAAGGGTTAGGCCAAGTGTAACTGAGACCTGCTCCAGTTAACTAGCAAAAGGAACTCGTTGCACTTGTGTGAACAACCATTTAAACTTGGCCTCCTTCCATGCATCAAAGATCTACATAGGAAAACAAGGACGAAGGCACAGTAATGGATTCATTGTTGTCAGCATAGCACATTGGTTGAGTGAAGATCAAAATTCAAAGAGCAGACGTCGAGCCTAGGTTCAGTAGGAAAAAATTGTGTGTGCAGGCAGAGATCAAGAGGTAGGGCCGAGAGTAGTGATCAAGGAGTAGGACGACAAAAATTGTGGAGTTGAGATTAGCTTCTCAGAGGCTATTTTTCAGCTGTAGTAGCAACATGTTGACTTTGTAAAAGACCTATTTTCTCAAAGAACAATCAATAAAAGCCCATAAGAATGAATGCAGGTTTTCCCATTTGGGTTTCCTAGGTAAAACACTGGTGTCAATTTTATGTGTGCATGTGTTTTTATCTCAATCATTTTTTGTTGCATGTTCAATGTTAAGAAACTTTATACCTTTGTGAAACTTAAACTTGGTTTCAGTTTTAGTTGCCTTGATTTTCAGTAGATTCATCCAAGTAGTTAAAAAGTTTCAAGAAAATTGATAAACATTTCCCCACGTTCCCCTTTAGGGGAAACAAAGGAAACGCAAAGGGAAAATGTTTCCCCAATGTGGAGGGAATTTTTCCACCAAAGGATGTTTGTGGGTGTCCCCCCTAAATTTTGCTTGACAACAATAATTTATAAGTGGGTAAAACTAATATTCAACCCTAGGCCTTACTAATGCTATGTAATTAATGGTAATGTTAAATTCTTAAAGTAAAAGTGGTATTCTCCTTTGTATTTTATTTTCATCATTTTACCATTTTATCTTTAATGAAAGATAAAGGAGAATGGTAAAATGATGAAAACAAGATATCAAGGAGAATATCACTTTTACTTAAACTTTTAACATTACCAGTTATTGACTCAAGGTGTTTGATAGTGGTTCCTATTGAGAAATCTATAGGGCAATGATTAGAGTGATTTCTTTTTACTTGATAATTTCTTGTGATGAACTTTTACTTATTAGCTTTGTTGCTTATTATTATGTGTGTGTATCATCAAACAACTACCAAAACAAGAAGAATAGGAACATAGAATACAAGCTGCAAGCCAAGGCCAAAACTTCTCCACTTGAGAGGAAAACCCGCAAATCTCTTCTTTTCCTTATAGATTCTTCAATTGACAAATTCCAAGACATAAAGACTAAAACCAATACCCTCCAAGACCAAGACCAACCTCTCTAAATGATGTGATAACCTTGATCCAATCAAACCTGGTCAAATCTCTTCCAGTCGCACTTCTTTGACCTCCAACTACAAAATTTCAGCCTCAACTGCAGATCTAAAATTCTCGGCCCCCAGCAATTGGTGCTACCACATGTGTGAGCCTCAATTTGTCTTATGAGCCTTCCTTTGACCTTCCCTTTCCTTTCTCTGACTTTTGGAGCTTGAGGATGACCCTTAGTGACCTTCGCTGCAGAAACCCTAGTCCTCCTTAGCATGTGTGAGAGAGAAATAGCCCAAACAAAATTCTCCTTCGTCCTCTTCCTTCTTCACCACCTTCTTCTTCCTCCTTCACTAGAATGAGAGATGGATGAATGTCTCTCAAGGAGGTCGAGTTTCCTCCTATATATAGACTCTTCAAGGTGGACGTGGCTCTTTCTTTTAGGCCGACTTGGTCTTGGAGGGTATTTTGACTCTTTTAATGACAAAAATAATTTTCTTTACAAGTTACAATGTGTCCTAACAATGACTCTTTTGATTTCTTGACCTAAGACAAACCATAGAAGCACTCAATGGGTGCTTGACCTATAAAATAAAAGACCTTGAGCATGTAACCCATGTTCCAAAAACAATAATACTTTTCTTTCATTTTACAATTTACAAGAATCAAAAGTACATTTCATATTTATGAAGACAGAGCCTAGTTACACATTTTTCAACAGTTCCAACCTCACTAAATTTCATATGGAGAAAGTGGAACTTTAAATCTCAATCAAAATTCAACACACTTTACATTTTTCAAGATTTCAAGATTTGGGGGATTGCAACATTTCCATTAGATTCTATCAATGTATGAGAATATAGAACTAACATTTAATCAAGAGCACCAAGCCCTCTATGTACCTCGATGTTCGTGGCATTGATTATTAAACTCCTCTATCATGACCCTCGTAAAATTGTACCTATCACTCGAGCTCAATTTGACTTGTTAAGCTTTCTCTATCCTATTTAAATGCTTAGAGAGTCATATTGATGATGAGGATACCAATATATGCAATTTTTTTATGATATGTAGGTATTTATTGTAGCGTGATTTTTTTTGGAGTATAGAGACCATCTAGAGCCACCTTTGTTGATCTACTTTCGATTCAAATATAGATTTCACTCAGTGTTGTTTTGATTATATGCACCCTTGCTATATATATGAGAAACTTGCACATTTGTGTATAATGGTTTGAACTTTGGATTCATATTGATGCACATGAAAATTTACATATTTTTTCAAATTTTGAATATTTATGTAATTTTTGGTCGAACGGTTTTTTGTTCTATTTTTTTATCTAGTTCCTAGCGTCGAGGTCGATCAGTTCGATCACTAGTCTAGTTTTGATAACAATGGTTAATTCTCTATTGTTCATCTTTAGTTAACTTTCGATTCCTAACTCTAGATATTGATGATCTTAGACCAAGTCTTTGACTCGTCACGTTTTACTATTTTTCAATGTTAGTAGAACTGAATCTGTGACCGAACTGGAAAACCTTGTGGATCAGGAACCGGTAAAAAAACTCGACCAAAAATTTGATTGACCAAAAACACATAAACATTCAAATTTTAAAGAAAAACATATATATAAATGCACATTCATATGAATCCAAACCATTTATACACAAATAAGCAAAATTTATCATTTATATAGCATGTAAGGATGCACATAACCAAAATAGCATTGAGCGCAATCCATCTCTGAACCAAAAACACATCAACAAATAAGCTCTAGGTGGCCTCTAGCATCCAAAAATAATCATGCTACAACAAATGCCTACATATGTTAATTTTAGGTATGTTCTATGCTAAGAGCAATTTATTTAAATTTTCACAGTTAGCTTCATATCTTTTCCAGATTAGCAATCACATCAGCATTAAAGTAAACTGCTGATAGAACATAAACATAAATCGCAGAAGACAAGCCAAGACAAGAGGACACAAGATGTGGCGCTAGCCAGGGAAAAAACCCAATGTGGGGAAACACTTGATCAATTCTTCTTTTATGTTCTTCAAAGTTCAGTAGAGAGAGAGATAGTACATTTACAACAGAAGTCAACACTTTGACTTATCTAGATCTGAGCATAGATCATTTCCCGTAATGAGATTCATCATGTGTACAAACAGCTCACTGAAGAGCTTCCTCAACCAAGCAGCTTCATACGAGGTTATACTCGTAGTTATGTATCCGGTCTTGGCAGTGCTTATAACAACCGACTTTTGCTTCCTGCTCATCCATGATATCGAAGCAGGATCCAAAGAGAACCAGTGCTGAGAAATACTCTAGTGATCCTCCACACTGCCTGCCCAGTCAGCATTCGAATAATCATGTAGTTTCATATTTCTGGCAGTGTATATCAATCCATGAGAGATTGTGCCTCGAAGCTATCTCAGAAGATTCTTGACACCAATCCAGTGAGGCTCAACCAAATATGAGCTCACCATGCTAACTGCAAAACATGTCCGGACGGAAGTTCACCAAGAACATCATCACCATATAACTTCTGAAATTTAAGATCCTCGAGGTAGTCATGGGCTTGCAGTTCACCATTCCACATCCGAAATCCAACACCCTCTTACTTCTACAAATGAGAGGGTTTGCACCTATCAGAAATAGGTCGTCCTCATAAGGTGTCAGTATGAGAGATCTATCATCCACAACCTTCGAGTAATGGTTTGGATCGGTTTCACTCCTAGTGAATCTCAGCTATCAATCCTCTCATACTATGCCCGGGGAGGTTTGCTTCAAGCCATAGAGGGTTTTCTTCTACCTGCATACGTGAAATTCCTGATTATGAATCTCGAACTCCTCCGGTTGTTCCAAACCTGTGGACCTTTCCATCAAAGAGTGCCACCCTGAAACCTTTGACTTCCATTGCTGCAATGGACACCAGGTTCTTCTTGCAATTGGGTACATAAAAGAGATTCTGTAAATGAATTGAGTTACCCTCATTCAATTGAGGGATAACATTCCCTACACCCTTTTCGGGATAGGTGGCATCGGCTCCAAGTATAATCCCACGATTGTTTCCATCTCTACCAAATTAGAAAGTGCCCCTTACTATCCGATGAAGTGCCTTGAAGCACTACAATCAATAAGCCAGATTCCCAAAGAATCTGATGGAGAGGGCCAATACAAGATAATGCTTCTTTATCTTATCAGAAACAACATTTGATTCTTCATACCTAGGGTTCCTTGTTTTCTCTGAAGAGTCGGTCATTTCCTTGATGACCTGCATTACATGTCATTCCTCTAATCATTGAAGATGTCCCTGGAATGATTGTTATCTTCATCAAGAGATGTGTCTCTGCCATTTAGACACTCCTTTGCACAATGGCCGAACTTATTGCAACCAAGGCATCCGCCTTTCCTTCCACCCTTAGATCTGAACTTCCTAATGAAGTGATCTTTAGGTAGGCCATTAGAAACTTCTGTTGCGCCATTCTGATAATATTCTTTGCTTCCACTCCACCCTCAGTGACTTTGAAGAGGGATGAGGAACCCATTGATCGTTTTGTCCTTTCCCAACTGTCTTCGGTGATTGTTCTTTCACTCTTGCTTGGGCATTGTCTTCACCTCAGCTCTGATACCATGTTAATTTTAGGAATGTTCTAAGCTAAGAGCAATTTATTTAGATTTTCACAGTTAGCTTCATATCTTTTCCAGATTAGCAATCACATCAGCATTAAAGTAAATTGTTGATAGAACATAAACATAAATCGCAGAAGACAAGCCAAGACAAGTGGACACAAGATGTGGTGCTAGCCAGGGACAAACCCTAATGTGGGGAACCCTTGATCAATTCTTCTTTTATGTTCTTCAAAGTTTAGTAGAGAGAGAAATAGTACATTTACAATAGAAGTCAACACTTTGACTTATCTAGATCTGAGCATAGATCATTTCCCATAATGATGATACATGAGATCAGATAAAGACATTCTGTTTCAACTGATTCTCCAAGGTGACAACGTCACCTATCGTAGTGTTGCATTTCGTCCATTTGTTGCACCTTACCGTGTAGCACCATGTTGTACCATCACAGTGCTGGACCTTAATGACTGAGCTGCTCTCATCTGCTATCATCATCATGCTGCCCATTATGTTGCATCTTCCATCATTATGCAACCCTATTCATCATCATGCTGCCCTTTACTAACATACCTATGATCTCATTCATCATCATGTTGTTGCTCTAGCTGTCACTGCTTATTAGATAGGTTACCTTAAACTGTCCTCATGTATAGCCTCATCACTCCACTGGTTGGGGCACAAACTCTGTCTGCTACAGCACCCTATTTACAACCATCAGTTTCAACACAACCTCTTGATCAGGCATAATAAATTGCAGTATTATCTCCCCTTCTAGTTGTTGTCAAACATTTAAATATAAGGCTAGAACTAGCCCCTATACACACCCTACATCCTACTAAAAGGCTCAGTCCATCCGCAATGTTTTCTGTGCAATCCGTTGCCCAAGACAGAGATGAACCTTGCCACAAATGTCCTTATAAACAGCCCAGAAGTAGAATCCTGCAATGTGGCCTTAATGCTATTCATTTGCACTTCAAAACAGTCATGAGAATGACCCTAACGTCCTTCCCTTCTTTGCTGAAGTTACCCTAACCTGCAGCCTTAAAACAAAGACACATCTTCTTGCCTTAAGGCTCCTCTTGCTGTGGATTAGGGCCTTCTTGATTGTGGCTAGATATCTCTTTAGACGACGAGGACTTACGTTTAAGTCTCCTCTTGACCTGCATATAAGGTCCTCCTCCGTGTTGTGGATTAGGCTCCTCTCAACGGCAGTTAGGGCCTCCTTTAGTCAACGGATTAGGGCTTCTTTATACTACGTATTGGAGCTCCCCAAGATAGCTGATAGATCTCCTTCAATTTGTAGCTAGAGCTCTCCATTTGGTTGCGGTTGGGGCATCATCCTCTCTGCGGTTAGATTCACTGCAGCTAGGGCATTGTACTGCAACTAGGGCATCATCTTAGGCCAGCGTATACTCTTGGTGTCTCTCCTTCACCAAAAACCCAAGACGTGGAGAGGAGGAGATCACATGAAGAGTATATGTGTGTGTCAATTTTCAAATGACTTCAAATCCTCTTCTATTTATACTAAGACATAGAGGATGAATAGACATGACTATTGGGCTTCTAAGCCTACATAAGATGCTGGTCGACTTGACAATTTGATTTATAACACAAATAAATTCACATCTTCATAAATACTTATCGGAATCAGATGATATTTAGATTAATCCTACACCTCTCAATGAGAGGGATCCAATAAAAATATCACCAGACATAAATAAGATGACCCACATGGACTTTGGCCCTAGTTGCCAATTTTAACAACATATCATCAAAATTATTGCCTATATTCGGATCTTCGTCATCAATATAACCCTCTAAGCATTTAAATAATATATAAAAACGTAACATGTCATGTCAAGATTTTGTTTGAGTGATGGGTACATTTTTTGTAGAGTCATGATAGAGGAGTTTGACAACCAACGCCACTAACATTAAAGTAAATAGAGGGCTTGGTTCTATTTATTGAATACTAGTTCCATACCCTCATACATGGAAAAATCCAATGGAAACGTTGCAATCCCCACAATCCTAAAATCCTAAAAAACTGTTAAGCCTGCTGGATTTTGAGTGAAATTATACTTTCTCCATATGCAATCCAATGAAGTTGGAACCACTCTCAAACATCCTAAGTCATTTCATGGTAATGTTAAAAATTTAACTAAAAGGATGAAAATGAAAGATAAATCTTAGGCTGAAAGCCATAGGCTTGAATACTAAGTTGCATTGAAATGGATACAAGAACGGATACGAAAACAGGGTTTGAAACGGATATGACAAATTTTCAAAAAATATGGATACGATATGGCAAGGAAACGACATATATATATATATATATATACACACACAACAAAATAAAACTCTCATATTACCATTCATCTTTTAGAATCTAGATTCTATATTTAAAGATACATAATCATCATCATGAAATCCACATAAACAAATCATCATAAACATTGTCATCATCATTAGTGATTATCATAACAGTCAACATATCATCAAGTTTTTTTTCCAATTTCAATCATCAACATCACCAAAATTGGTAATGCTATATGCACACTACATAGTGCAAATTACAAAATGATCTATGATTGGCACTCTACTATCATATGACATATTATAGTATTCAATGTTCAATGTTCAAAAGTTTAAAACGTTACAGTATTCAATGTTCAATGTTCAAAAGTTTAAATGTCATCATAAATTACATTTACATATCATTAAATATGTCTTCATCCATGTAATTAACATCCACATCATCATTTGGATCCTCTCCATGGGTGGGAGCATTGTTGCCATGTCCACTTGAAGCTGCAATTATTGGTGCCTCCTCATCAAACAAAGTGATATGAGACATGGCATTCAACGTCATATCCAAGTCAGGAAACTCTGGAAATGGATCCAAAACCCTTAAAAATGCCTGAAACGTTTCAAAAATAGCATTATGCATTTCCAAAAAAAGGGAAACCTTTCAGAAATAGGATCCTGCGTTTCGAAAAAACTGAAAAGTTTCCTTGCCGTTTCCATGTCGTTTCTGTCCCATACCGTACACGTTTCCATTTCCAAACGGCATTTATGGGGTTTTCGAGGGACGTCTTTGGTAACTTAGCTTGAATATTATGCTGCCCTAGGGGAGAATTAGAAGTGTGCCAACCAATTGAAAAAATTAAAAATTAAACAAACAAACAAAAAAAAACTTTTTTACGTTGGCCCGCGCTGGTACAAACCGCTCAGAACCGATCTCAAACCGGTCGGTTCAGTGAAATAGGTCAGTTCAGTACCAAACCAACCAGTTCCAGTACAGAACCAGACAGTTTAGTACCAAACCAACCTATTCCGTTTCCGAAGCCCTAACCGGACTGGTTTTGGGCCCAAACCGGTTGGACCGGTCAGTTCCAATGCATTTCTGATAACATTGCTATTTTTAAGTTTGAGTAATTTTAATTTACTACTCTAGTTTTCGGACTTTAATATAAACTATTTTTCTTAGTACTAATTAGATTCTAGAATAATAAATGATAAATTTAAATCAATATATATATATCCCGAGATCCCCCCTGAATTTCACTAAAACTTGGGTTTGCTCCCACATGTCCCCCCTGTCCATTCCCCCATCCCAGAAACTTGGTGGAACACTGCTTCACAATAAGGGTTTTCTACTTATTAGAGATGCAAACGCTCTAGACGCTTTTGCTTATTCTGATTTGATTCGACTGAATTCTCTTGTACTGTTCCTTTTATATATCTCTGTTTTATGTAAATATTTGTTTTTTAATAAAAGAATAATTTTTCAGCAAAAAACCTTGTAAATTCTAAAAGTAGATCACATCCGGTTACTATAGATCACAAAAAGTATGTCAAGTATATATGGTAGTTATTTTAATAAGGCAGTGCAGTTGAATATTTAATCTGGCATTTCCAAAGCCCGACAATATTGAAGGCATTCATAGAAAACATAAAATAAAATTGTGAAAAATGTATCAAGAAACATTGAAAAATATGCAATTTTTAAATTTTTGGGATAGATTGAGCACTCTCGGTGTTTTGTGAAAAAAGGATATAAAGCTCTTACAGAAAAAATTAAATCCTAGAGATGAGAGAAACAAATACAACAATAAGTACTTGTTCCGTGGCTTCTAATTTCATTCTTAAATAGGCAGAAGTGACTGCTACTAAGCGAAGATGAATAATATGTACCTTGCAAGAACTTGAGTATAGAAGACGTTATAAAGACACTCAGAACCTCTTTAAAGACAGAGCCATTGAATATTTCAGTTGGTGAGCCTGTACCATGCCATGATATAATTATCATTGCCTGAAAATCCAAGGAAAGATAACAATTTCAGTATTAGCTAAATCAATGTGAAAATTGTGGAAGGTAACATCCTGGATTGCTTTCACATAAAAATATAAGAATTTCAACTCTACCTGTAGAGCCAATATAAAAAAAGTCCACATCCTATCGAAACTTCTAAAAATATGCCAGAACGATCGACTTTCAACAAAATTTGTCTTTGCCATCCATTTTTTTCGGTGCCCCTGCCTCTGTGCAGTGTCCTAGAGAAGATAAAACAAAATAATCATAGACCACTCACAAAAAATGTAAGGGTATGTGATAGAACACATCTAAGATCACTTCTATGAACATACCAAACTCATGTTTCCAGCCATGCAGGCAAGTTTTTGTAACATAATTCATGTATGTAGACCAGCACGAACATATGGACATTAGGCATGTGATAATGCAAAGAAAACTACTAAAATATAAAGTCACTATGTCCTGTCTCTCTATATTGCAGAAAATAAAGACAAGTGCCTAACTACTAATAAAGGTTAACAATTAATAGTAAGCTTTGATTTGACTCCTGGATCAAGCAGTCAACAATGAGCTACGACATTTGAAAACTGAGATTGACTACTGTCTATATTTGTATGACAGCTATTAAACAATGAACTATGATCTATGAAACTGAATCAACATTCAAACAATCAGCATTAAGGATTCATCTCTAACAAAATATTGTTAATATCTGAACAGTAGACATTGGGCATTAACATGTAGCTGTGAAAGACAATAATAGGTTTTGAACAATGAGCATTAAATGATATGTTTCGAGGATTGAGCATTTCATCATCACATAGATCCCCTACCCACCAAAGGCTTTGATGATATCAAAGTTCATATCAACAGCATTCTGCAGACACAGCAGACACCACCTCATACAGTAAGCATTTACTAGGACTATGGGAAGCTGGTGAATATATTATTCTTAACAGATCACATTGTCTCCCCAACTCAGGATACTATATTTGTTATCCATATGCAGGCCACGACTCACACTAGTGTAGTTGATTATTTCTGTGTAGATCACACTAGTGTGTTCCATATTATTATGGATTCTTCTTCTTTGAAACATGATGCTCAAAGAAATGTTCTCCAAGGGAGGTTAGTATGCAATGTGCCTAGTAAGACATTACAGGAAAGTGGTGATCAACCAGAAAACTACACCCTCATGGCCATCAACAAACCTCCAATGCATCCAAACCCAGTGCTGCAGGAACTGTACCCTGCCATGCACTAGTCCCTGGAACCATGCACCATGGGGAACCGCACTTCGTGATGGATTTGCACGATTCCTGGAATTTTGTAACTGCTATTTGAGGAGTCGTGCTTCCCACACACTCCCAAGTGTGAAAATTTCTAAACTGAAATTCTATCACTGCAGCAACTGATTTATTTCACCTACTTATTATTCTCAATAAGTTATTTACGAAATTCCTTCAGCAAATATTAAAATAAATTCTACTGCAGTTATCACACAATTACCCAGAGAAAAAATACATGCACAAGAATCAATCACATCGACACAGTTATTTTTGGACAAATGTCCCTAGAAAAACCCAATGCAGGAAAACTGATGCAGCCAATAAGGGCTTTATTAATCTTCAACAGAAATTGCTTTTACAAGGAATGACTTTTACAGAGAAACTAAAAGAAAACACCTAAGACCTTCCCTCTAAGACTATCTGACACTTTGGAGACCCTGCTCCCACTTCTGCGTCACTCTGATTGACCAAATGTGGCTCTGAGTGGCTCTGTATCCCTCTGCGTCAGCCTGCGTAGGCCCTGCATCTCTCCTCTGGACTGTGTCCCTCTTTGTGCATTGTCTTCCACTACCCTGGCGTCACCTCCTCCTCGGTCTCTGCTTGTTGTTGAAGTCCTCCTCTTCCTCCACCCTGCAACTCCCTCTGAAATCGATCACCTCTTCCTTAAGAATTGAATTTCCTTGAGATACTGAGTATCTATCGGTGTGTCTCCAAATGACCCTCAAGTATGAATCAACGGCCGAAATTAAGTCCCTAATCAACGGCTAAGATTAAAACAGACTTGATTCTCATTTCTTAGAAGCTTTTCATCCTTATCTTTATTAATACCCATTAATATTTTTATTTTCCTAAGTTTAGACTTAAGAACCCAAAAAAATATTAATTATTTTAATAACTCCTCATCCAAATGGAATTTCTCAAAACGATTTTTGAGTCTTGGATATGTCATGTGCTTTAGCCTCTCCTCCAAATTTCAAGGCTAGAGCACATTTGATGCTACCACAAATCAATGCTCCCTCTTAGCAAGGAATGTGCTCTAGTAATGCTCCATCACTGAAACATCACATTGATCCTCTGCACCGGTACCTATGTTGATGCTTGGCTTGTTGCCTTACATCATATACAATGTTGCTTCCTGCATTGTTGCCCATGACACTCATGTGCCTTAGCCTCTCCTCCAAATTTCAAGGCTAGAGCACATTTGATGCTACCACAAATCAACGCTCCCTCTTAGCAAGGAATGTGCTCTAGTAATGCTCCATCACTGAAACATCACACTGATCCTCCGCACCGGTACCTATGTTGATGCTTGGCTTGTTGCCTTACATCATATACAATGTTGCTTCGTGTATTGTTGCCCATGACACTGCCATTGCCACTACTACATATGTACTGCAGCTCCCTCTCAATCTACTGCATCACGCTGCCCATAGCACTGCCACTGCTAACTACTGCACTACAACTTCTAATACGTATCCATTATTGAAATGGATTCTTTACCATCCCCATCTTCTCCCTAAAACGAAAAAACTTTGTTATTCCTAGACCCTTGGTGAGGATGTCTGCCACCAGTTCTCCTGTAGGACTGTACCTCAACTATATTGCCCCTCGTTGGACACAGTGTCTGACAAAATAACACCCGATATCAATGTGCTTCAACCAATTGTGAAATGCTGGATTCTAAGAGAGCTTGATGTAACTCTGATTATCACACATGATCCTAGTCGCCTCTATCCTTCTCCTGAATAGAATCACAAGCAATTTCCTAAGCCATATGGCTTCACACGAAATTATGCTAGCTACCATATATTATGCTTCAGCTGAGCTCAGAGCCATGGATTTTTGTTTCCTACTGCACCAGGAGGTCATTCCTAATCCAATGTTGAAACAGTACCCAGTTGTACTTTTCCGATATACTGAACTTCTAGCCCAATCTGCATCAGTGAACCCACTCAGCCTAATATCATTGCCTCTGGTGTACAATAGTCCATGCTCGATTATTCCTTGTATATACCTGAGAACATGTTTGGCTAATGCCCACTGCGCCCTCTTAGGTTCTACCATGAACTGACTAAGGGTGTTGACAGCGTAACAAACGTCTGGCCTAGTATTGACTAGATACATCAGGGACCCTATGAGTTGTCTATACAAGGTAGGATAAACATCCTTATCTTCTGATGCATCAATATTCTTCCAGTTCGTGATCATTGGTGTAGCCATAGGTCTACAGTCCTGCATCCTGAATCTCTTCAAGATTTTTGTAGCATATCTCCCTTGTCCCAGGAAGATCTCACCCTTCTGTTGCCAAACTTCCAACCCTAGAAAATAATGCATCTGTCCCAAATTCTTCATGTCGAATTATATGGCTAGGTTCTTCTTGCAGTCTTTGATGATCCTGGATGGTCCTTTCAGGAAGAGATCATCCACATATAACACTAGGATTAAAGGCTCATTCTCTACAACTAAATAGAAGAGATTAGAGTCTGCATCACTCTTGACGAACCCCATCTTCTGCAAGTAGCCATCAATTCGATCGTACCATGCCCTAGGTGCATGTTTCAACCCATACAAGGCTTTCTTTAATCTGCATACATGAGATTTTTTCTCGTGTGTCTCAAAACCTTCTGGTTGTTCGATGTATACTTCCTCTTCTATTACCCCGTTCAAGAATGTCCTCTTGACATCCATCCGATGGATCTCCCACCCCATCTACGCTGCAAGAGATATCACGGTCCTAATAGAAGTATACCTAGCTACTGGGGCGAAGGTTTCTTCGTAGTTTATCATTTCCTTCTAAGCATACCCCTTAGCCCTATATGTACCCCAATGTTGGTGGCATTGATTGTTGAACCCCTTTGTCATGGCCTTAGCAAAAATGCACCCTTCACTCAAGTCAGAATCATTGATCAAGCATGTTAAGTTTTTTCTACCATATTTTAAGGCTTGGATTAGGCAGTTTGATCAAAATTGGGCAATGTTGACTAACATCCCTAGATAATCAAGGTAAAGGCAAAGGCTAGAAAAGAGGAAAAGAATCTAGATTCTAGATGGTTGATGCTCAAATAATTAATCATTAATGTACTATGGATGTCATTTCTATCTTGATTTATGTACAAGAATGCTTGCTTTGATATATTCAGCAACTAAAGTATGCATACTTTGATATATTTTGCAATTAATTTGGCATTCTAGATGTTTTTTTATTATTAAATTCAATAATATATATATATATATATATATATATATATATAATAGATGCTTTCGAGACACTTCGCTTCCAAGGAGTTTTGAAAAATTACGCTTTCAATGCTTGGCTTCCAAAAAACACACCCACTTTGTCCCTACTTAGTGCAACATTGTCCAAAAATCACATTGTCTAGCTAACTATTATGTGGTTCCAACATATCGTATCCGCTTTCATGCAATAATCAAATAAGACAAGGATCCATGAACAAGAGAACTCAATCATAATTCACAAAAGCTTTCAAAATGCCTAGACAAAAACAACAAAGTAAAACAATCACAAGATTCACAACCTCCCACCACATACCTCACACTTTACAATAAGAAGGGTCGCTGTCCCAAGATACAAAAGATGAGTAATAGCATTAATAAAAGACGTACAAACAAACTTTTATCCCACATTCTTAGCCCAATAACTAAGGCTCGTGATGCATGTTACCTCCCACACCTACACTCAAAGGTATTCAAGTCCTAAAATGAAATGCAGAACTAGACACACTTAGGAAGGTTGCCCACAGTCATTACAACAACTCAGCCTCACACTTTAGGCCGGTTCCTTTTACAACACAAAGGGAGAAACCTTACAAATAAATGGATGATGGATTATCAAAACTAATGTCTATCCAATCAAGTAATAAAATCAATATCAAAGCGTAAGAGGGTTTGAACATTGAATATTATGTAGATGTAATTGAACCACTCACGAATGTGCCATAGTCCAAAAAATATTTTCAGATTATGCAAGAACAAGTGAGAGCCCTTATACAAGATGCACCATTACAATTATAAAATAACAGCCAAGAATATAGTGCAATCAATGAACAAAATGGAGCAACCAACAATGATTCCAATCAAATTTACCACAAGATCAAGAGAACCTGAAGGTGCCACACCTAATCTTTCACCTTACCTAGGGCAGCCATGAAAAACACACTAAACAGCCATAAACAGAAAATTACAACAACAAATATCCTTAAATAATTCCAATTTACAACAAGGATTAGGGAGTGTTACCCCTGATTCTACCAAGGGTACTTATAGCCATATTTTCTTTTTGGCAACACCACTGTAAGACTAGAGAATACAAGTTTAAAGTTGTGTGGGCCATGTGATGGTTATAACTTATGTATCATGGTACTAGGTTTAATATAGTCGACCATGCCCCATCCCTCTAGTACACGCCTTCAATTCCTTTCATCCTTAATAGGATTGGATGACGTGGGGTGTGTTTCCCCTTTTTCTATTGATTTGGGGTAGCATCAAATGTGCTCTAGCCACGAAATTGGGCGGACATGTTGGGGCACATGAGATCTCCAATACCCAAAAAGGGTTTGGGCAGATTCTAAATAGATCAGAAGATATTAAAATAATTAATATTTTTAATGGAGTCCCTAAGTCTAAACTTAGGGAAAATAAAATATTAATGTGTATTAATATGAATTTGTGTTAGAATGGTCCAAAAAACATGGATCAAACCAGATGTAATCTTAGCCGTTGATAAGGGACTTAATCTCGGCCATTGATATGTCAACAGGAAAAGTAAAAGAGGAGGGTTGAGGGTCACTTGGAGAATGCACCAGAGTGATCAGTCATTCTATTCTCTAGAGCGGGGTTTGCTAAGAGAGATAGAATTAGTGATCGAGAGATGCAGCTAAGGAGCATTTGAGTACAGAGAGACAGAGAGGCAGAGATAGTGTCAGGAAAGCAGTGAAATAGCCCAAGGAGAGTGACGCAGAGCAAGCCAGGGCTCATGCAGGGCCACACAGAGGCAGCCGAGAGCTGCGCAGAGCCTCAGAGAGGCCAGCGTTGCTGACACAGAGTGCGAGAGGGCTAATGCAGGGCCTCCCAGGGCTAACACAGACCCATCCAGGGTGACGCAGGGCAGCGTGAGGCAGAGAGGGGCTGACGCAATCCAGAGAGAGGTTGACGTTGGGGTGTCTGGGGCAGATTGGCGCTGAGTAGCTGCCGAAAGGATTATTCGGAGTTTCAGCCAAGAGATTTGTTAGAAACTGAGACGTATTACTGCCAAGAAAATTCTTTGTTGGGTAGGCCAGTTTCGGCACCCAGATTGTACTCTGACATTGCTTAATAAGAAAACCCTCGGATAGGTGCACTGGTTTTCCCACATTGGGTTTTTCCGAGGACAATAGTCCAAAAATAATGGTGTCATATGGTGTGTTTGTTTCTGTTTCTTTTAGTTGCTAATCTGTAATATGTTGAGCATGCACTAGTGTTTATTTTCAGTACTTACATTGCAAATAACTTGTTAAGGAAAATAACAAGTAGGTAGGAATAAATTAGATAAAGTGCATGGAGGGTTTCTAACTAAGTAAACTTAGAAACTTCAACATGGTATCAAAGGGTCATTGCAGATCACAGAAGGGCTAATGGACATCAGTCGAGCGGAGCAATAGCAGCTGAAAACAGCAATCTCAAGGTGACAAAAGTGTTTCTAACAGAGCAGCAACAAGGGTGGGTGACGCAAGTGACACAAGGGTGAGCCGAGAAGAGGCAGCGCAGAAGCTAAGGAGGCATAGGGAGCCTCACGTAGAGCCATGCAGCAGTTGGGAAGGCTGACGCAGTTGGCTGAGGAGATCAGGTTGCTGGTGTCGGGATTGCGCAGAACCTAGGAGCTCTCACCTTCAGGTTGTTGGGCTTTAGAAGGCTACGGGAATATTGCAAAGTGGAGTTGGTGAGGTATTGTAGTCAGAACAGTACCTGACACAGCAAGGCCAGAGGAGTTGCTACCAAGGGTTTCTAGCCAAGGAACCCTGATCAGTGGTGCGGTCACACAAGACGATCAGAGTAGGGGGCATCTCGACAACGGCAGAAGGATTTCCAGAAGGGAAATCAGGACTCAGAGGAAGTCCAGAAGAGAACTTCCAGACGAGAAGTAGGGACTCAAAGGAGTCGAACAGACAACTTTTAGGAGGGAAGTAGAGGAGCATCATGGCACTACACGGAGTAAAAGACCAACACATTTTATAGGAAGCTCATTGGGTCGTTGATGTACTTAATCAACACATTGCCTGACATATGTTTTGCAGTGAACCACTTGAGCCAGTTCATGATGGAGCCTACTAGAGTTCATTGGGTTGCTACCAAACATATCATGAGGTATCTTAAAGGCAAGATAGATTATGGATTATGGTACAAACAAGTTGATGGATGAGGCTTGAGGGCTTCACAAATGCAGATTGGGCAGGGAGCTCTATTGATTTGGGGTAACATCGGATGTGCTCTATCCACAAAATTTGGTGGAGAGATTGGGGCACATGAGATCTCCAATACCCAAAAAGGGTTTGGGCAGATTCTAAACAGATCAGGAGATATTAAAATAATTAATATTTTTAATGGAGTCCTTAAGTCTAAATTTAGGGAAACTAAAATATTAATGTGTATTAATATGAATCTGTGTTAGAATGGTCCAAAACACATGGATCAAGCCAGATCTAATCTTAGCAATTGATTAGGGACTTAATGTCGGTCGTTGATATGTCAACAGGAAAAGTATAAGAGGAGGCTTGAGGGTCACTTGGAGAATACACCAGAGTGATCAAATATTCTATTCTCTAGAGCGGAGTTTGCTACGAGAGATAGGATTAGTGATCGGGAGATGCAGCTGAGGGGCATTTGAGTACTAAGACAGAGAGGTAGAGATAGTGTTGGGAGAGCAGCGCAGTAGCCAAGGAGAGTGACGCAGAGCCAGCCAGGGCTAATGAAGGGTCGCGCAGAGACAGTCGTGAGCTATGCAAAGCCTCAGAGAGGCCATCGTTGTTGACGCAGAGGGCTGGAGGGCTGACGCAGGGCCTCCCAGGGCTAACGCAGGGCCTCCCAGGGCTGACGCAGGGCCATCCAGGGTGACGTAGGGCCAGTGTGAGGCAGAGAGGGGCTGATGCAGTCCAGAGAGAGGCTGACGGTGGGGTTTTTGGGGCAGATTTGTGCTGAGTAGCTGCCAGAAGGATTATCCAAGGTTTCAGCCAGGAGATTTGTCAGAAATTGAGAGGTATTACTGCCAAGGAAATTCTATGTTAGGTAGGCTAGTTTTGGCACCTAGATTGTACTCTGATATTGCTTAACAAGAAAACCCTCAGATAGTTGCACCAGTTTTCCCACATTAGGTTTTTCCGGGGACACTAGTCCAAAAATAATGTTGTCATATGGTGTGTTTGTTTCTGTTTCTTTTAGTTGTTGATCTGTAATATGTTGAGCATGCACTAATGTTTATTTTCAATATTTACATTGTAAATTACTTGTTAAGGAAAATAACAAGTAGGTAGGAATAAATCAGATAAGGTGCATGGAGCGTTTCTAACTAGGTAAACTTAGAAACTTCAACATGGTATCAGAGGGTGATTGCAGATCACAGGAGGACTAAAGGACATCAGCCGACCAAAGCAATAAAAGCTAAAAACAGTTGTCCTGAGGTGACAGAAGTTGTTTTTAGTAGAGAAGCAACAAGGAAGGGTGACGCAGTGCCTACGTCATCAATGGTGAGCCAAGAAGAAGCAGCGCAGAAGCTAAGGAGGCAAAGGGAGCCTCACGTAGAGCCACGCAGTAGGTGGTAAGGCTGACGCAGTTGACTGAGGAGGCCGAGTTGCTGGTGCCGAAATTGCACAGAGCCTAGGAGCTCTCACCTTCAGGTTGCTAGGGTTTAGAAGGCTACGGGAATATTGTAGAGTGGAGCTGGTGAGGTACTATAGTCAGAACAGTACCTGACAGAGCAACGCCAAAGGAGTTGTTATCCAGGCTTTCTAGCCGAGGAACCCGAATCAATGGTGCGGTCGCACAAGACGATCAGAGTAGGGGGAATCTCTACAGCGGCAGAAGGATTTCCAGGAGGGAAATCAGGATTCAGAGGGAGTCTAGAAGAGAACTTCCAAACGGGAAGTAGGGACTCAGAGGAGTCGAACAAACAACTTTCAGGAGGGTAGTAGAGGAGCATCATGGCACTACACAGAGTAAGAGCCCGAGATAGACTGGACGAAGCATCGAACTTCGCAGTTTAGAAGGCCAGAATCTTATCCGTACTTGACAGGAATTGTGCCAAGAACTTCGCCTTAAAGGTAGTAGCTATCCCAATCGACCCTAATGATAATGACAGGTACGAGAAGGTGATGGCAAGGGCCAAGAGCATTCTCTTTGACGGGGTCAAGGATCATGTAGTACCACACATAGCCGAGAAGGAAACAACATTTGAGATGTGGGAGGCTCTCAAAAAGTTGTACCAGCATACTTCTGTACAGAGAAGAATGTTGCTTGAGAATCAGTTGAGGTCGTATCAGATGAAGAAGGGAGAACTGATTGACACCTTCCTCAGAGGACTGAAAGAGATTCGAGATCAGTTGACTGCTATAGGGGTGACATCGGATCAGGAGTTGATGGTGAGGACAGCCCTGAATGCTGTCTTAGAAGATTGGGTAGTATTTGTCCAAAGTATACTGGGCAAAGAGAAACTTCCACCTTGGGACGAGATGTGGGCAGCGCTTCGCCAGGAAGAGATCAGATGGCAGTCGAAGACGAGTAGCAGTAGCATGGGGATCAAAGTCAGGCAGGGGGAGGAAGATGTGGCCCTAGCATCTGAGGGAAAGCAAGAGAAGCAGAATAAGAAAGATCTCTCCAAGATCAAATGCTTCCACTGTGGGGAGTTGGGTCATTATGCGACCTAGTGTCCAAGGAAGAGGAGTAAGGGAGAGCCTTTCGAGACTAAGGCAGCGCCAGCACGGGCAGAGAAGGAAGTTTTGACAAACGATGACTGTGCCATGAGTGCACACGCACCACTTGAGCAGAAGTGGACAAACATCGAGCTGTAGTCAGGCGGACTACAGGCGATGAGGGGCAGGATCCTCGAGGTACCCAGGCTCTTGGATTGGACCTTGCTACGGGAGCCCCAAAGAGGAGTAGAAGGATTGATTGAATCGAGTAGAGACGGATGCGGATGGAGCAACAGAGAGAGCTACGATGCAAGAGTCCCGAGATAGTGCGAGGCTAGCAGGCTGCAGCAATGCGAGAGGCACAGGAGTGTTGCACCAGTGCAGGATGGCACAGAGAGGTGTGCAACGGTGTGAGATGCAGGGAGTTGTTGAGCAGCGCAGAAGTCAGAGATGGAGCACTTGTTAGCGACAAAGGGAGCTTCAGCATCAGCGGGTGTCTCTAGCCCAACAGGAGGTCAGATTGGGAGATTAGTTACTTACTTCTCAGTAACTGGGTTGTAGTGCAACAATGGGCAGCGAGATGCAACGTGATGAGAGCAGGTGCAATGCGGATGCAGTACTAGGAGAAAGGACCAGCAGCAGCATGGATGTAGAGGGAGTTGTCGTACAGATGCAGCAGTGGCAGTGGCAGAACCATGGTTAGCAGTACAGGATGCAATAGTGTAGAGGATGTTGGGCAGGATGGCTTAGCATCAACACGGGTGCCGATGCCAGATAATCAAATTAATACTCAGTGAGGAGTATTGCTAGAGCACAGTCCTTGCTAAGAGGGAGTGTTGATTTGGGGTAGCACGGATGTGCTCTAGCCACGAAATTTGGTGAAGAGGTTGGGGCACATGAGATCTCCAATACCCAGAAAGAGTTTGGGCAGATTCTAAACAGATCAGGAGATATTAAAATAATTAATATTTTTAATGGAGTTCATAAGTCTAAACTTAGGGAAAATAAAATATTAATGTGCATTAATATGAATCTGTGTTAGAATGGTCCAAAAGACATGGATCAAGCCAGATCTAATCTTACCTGTTGATTAGGGACTTAATCTCGGCCGTTGATATGTCAACAAGAAAAGTATAAGAGGAGGCTTGAGGGTCACTTGGAGAATACACTAGAGTGATCAGTCATTATATTCTCTAGAACAGGGTTTGCTAAGAGAGATAGAATTAGTGATCGGAAGATGCAGCTAAGGGGCATTTGAGTATAGAGAGACAAAGAGGCAGAGATAGTGTCGGGAGAGCAGCGCAGTAGCCAAGGAGAGTAACATAGAGCCAGCCAGGGCTCATGCAGGGCCACGCAGAAGCAACCAGGAGCTACGTTGAGCCTCAGAGAGGCCAGCGTTGGTGATGCAGAGGGCCAGAGAGCTGATACATGGCCTCCCAGGGTTGACGCAGACCCATCCTGGGTGACACAGGGCTAGTGCGAGGCAGAGAGGGTTGACGCAGTCTAGAGAGAGGCTGACACTGGGGTTTTTGGGGCAGATTGGTGTTGAGTAGTGGCCAGAACGATTATCTGGGGTTTCAGCCAGGAGATTTGTCAGAAACTGAGAGGTATTACTGCCAAGGAAATTCTTTGTTGGGTAGGCCAATTTCGGCACCCAGATTGTACTCTGATATTGCTTAATAAGAAAACCCTCAGAGAGCTGCACCCGTTTTCCCACATTGGGTTTTCCAAGGACATTAGTCCAAAAATAATGGTGTCATATGGTGTGTTTGTTTATGTTTCTTTTAGTTGTTGATTTGTAATATGTTGAGCATGCACTAGTGTTTAATTTCAGTATTTACATTGTAAATAACTTGTTAAGGAAAATAACAAGTAGGTAGGAATAAATCAGATAAAGTGCATGGAGGGTTTCTAACTAAGTAAACTTAGAAACTTCAACACTTTCAGCAAGGGTACTCCAAAACTTCAAGGCCACACCATATAAACCCAAAGGATGTGCCTTAAACCTTTGTAAGGCCATGTGGGTGTATGTTATCTTGTGAAAGTGACTCATAAATCCCCGTTAATGTGCACGCTCATGGCTACTCCTGATGTTGTTTGTTTCGTGATATGTTTGCCTCTATGGAATCGTTGACCTCCCCCTGATGGGTGGTAACTCCCTACCTTGATAGGTATCCTTATACCTTGGTATGGTGTTGCGGGTATTATACATTAGGCATTAATAGGACTCATGGTTTAAGGGAGCACTTACGTCAATAAAGCCTTGTAAGGGTAATCATCATATGTACTTTTCCCTAACATTATCCCTTACGATCCTAGTGCACCCCCTTACCCACATGTGCCATGTGCCTCATGTATTTTGCACTTCCCTTTGGCCTTAGCTATCCATCCTGTCATAGTTCCCAATGCATTTGCCTCCTAAGGCATCATGCTACGTCTTATGATCACTTTAAATTGAGATGACACGATATCTCACATTATTCACCCTTCTCTCATAATGAAATATTATATCACAATGTGCATTTATTTTGTAGTCTTCTACTTCCCAACTATCTCATCCGATTGTGCTCTCCTTAGAGATTTAGGCAATAGCCCTTCCTATAACTCTTATGCTGACATCATTCATTACTTTGCACTTGGGGAAGTTATTCTTATCGGGGACTCCAATGCCCATACCAAGACCCGACATGTCTACATGGAAGGTCAAAGGAAGCTTTCTAGTTGCAGGAGATTAGGCAGCCTTAAATTGGCTTGCATAAGTTATCAGATAATGCATAGGTTATCAAACTATGTCCTATACAACCAAGGTATGCTTCATTATCGTCAACTTTCTACCACCCAAAACATATCACCAAGCACGTCCTCCTCTTCTTTTCCCTTCATTCTAACCCTCCCCCATGTACCATCCTATACATTATGGATGAGGACTAAGATGTCTACATTGTCCGCCTTCACGAGTTACTTACCCCCCATTCCAACATCGCTACCTCTATAGTTACACAGGAGGTTCCCTTTAAACTTTCTTCTAGTACAAGGACCGCAAATGTTTAGCACTCTTCATCGCGAAGATTTCAGCCAAAGATATTAGCTCCTACATACCATGCCCCACCCGAGGATGATTAGGTCGATTACCTCATACTTCCCTGTCATTTCGTCAAATCAGAGCAACAAATGGCACGCAAAGTTCCAAAGTGCACCAAATAGTTGAATGGTGAGGCCCTCAATTTCTCCTCAACCTCCCACACCAAGAGATCACCCAATATTACTAAGACCGGTTTGGAGGGGTCAGTTCATACACCAGACACATTCTCAAAGCATTAGAGAGATCAACTCTAGCTGGATCCAATGTAGAGAACCTCTTGCCTTTCAAATTACCTCCCAAATCCAGAGTAGCAACCAAAGGTTCATTCAAAGTTTCCTTCTTTCAACCTCAAATGCTAGGAGAAACCCTCATTCAAACACCCTCCCTTGGATTCTACAACTAAGCTCCCCGATGATCCTATAAGACTCTGACAACAAGTTAATGCCCAATTCACCCCCTAGCGCTCAACCATAGACTCAAGAGACCTTGACATCATTAGCCTCATTTCTCTCTCTCTCTCTCTCTCTCTCTCTCTCTCTCTCTCTCTTGACGAGTTCTTGAGTTGAGTTGTCCACCTTTCTAGTCTTTGACAAACTCACTCAATATTTTGTACCATCATACCTCTATCATGGTTTTATACATGTGCTTTGATGTTATGTATGTTTCTTTTTGTATTATTATTGACATTTTATAGGAGTTGCACTGGCACTCCCACATTATATTCATATTGGTTGTAGTCATTAGCCCCATTGACCTACTTTTGTGGCCATTTGTCAACCATTCTAATGATAGTGTCAACCATCCATTGCATACATTTCCAACAAAAGAATCCAATGCATCCGTTGAGCACATGCATTTGAATTGCTCTAGGAAAAGATAGAAAGCAAATGAAAGTTGGCTCTCAATGGTTTAATTCAGTTCAAGTAACTAGATTAATGTTTTGTATGGGTTAATCTTCTGCGAATTTGACCATAGTGATCGTACCTTATTTGCATTTACTTGTTAACAATATTAATCTTATATGCATTGAATGTTGTGAGTGAACTTGACATTTCAGTGAATCTTGACCACATCTGTTGACTTGTTGAATACCCTTTGCAAACTAAGCCAAATTTATTCAAACTTTTAGGGAGTTTTATCATCACGTTCAAGATTTATCTAAATTTGAACCCTATCTTTCAAATCTAGCAAACCTTGTGACTTAGTTGGGATCTATAGAAAGTCATAAATGTATTGGGGTTATTTTTGCATCAACACATTCAACCAGGGAATGGTTGTCTCCTTCATAATCTCTTCAATTTCATACTCCATTTTGCTAACAATGTGGTCCATTTAGCCTCCACCCTTAAGAGTCTATCGTAATGTCATCAAAACTAAACTAGTCATTAGAATTATCGACCCCAAAAAAAAAAAAATAGAATTGTAACTGGAAAAAACCAATTGACCAAAAAAAAAAAAATCTAAATATTCAGATTTTGAAAGAAAACATATATATTCATATGCATCCATATGAACCCAAACCATCATATAGAAGCATGCAAAGTTTCTCACGTATATAGCAAGGACATATATAACCAAAATAGCATTGAATGCAATCCATCTCTAAAACAAAAACACATCACTAATGGGGGCTCTAAATGGCCGCTAGAGTCCAAAAAATCATGCTACGACAAATAACTATGTATCATCAAAACCATCACCTATATTGGGAACCCTTGTTGAGAAATGTAACTAACATTGGTCTTCATAATTTTGTTTGAGTCATGATGTAATTGTCAAAAAGAAAGAAAAGAAAATTTATTGTAAAAGAAAATTATTTATAGCCATGGGTTTCATGCTTTATTTAATGTGTTTCTAGGTCAAATCTTTATTTATTTTACTGAAGGCTTCTAAGGTTTGTGTCATAAGTCCTTGTCATGTCGTCATACAATAGACCCTTCTTGGGCTTTGTATGTCAAGAAAGAAATTTATTTTTCAGTCAAAATTGTATTTTATGCCTCCTCCACCAAGTCGGTCTGCCCTCCAGTCAAGTCAGCCTCATTGAAGGAATTCGACCTCATAGAAAGAATATAAAAGCAGTGTCATTCGACCCATTTGAGCATCCACCCAATCAACAAGTTCAATCTGCAATCTGAAGTGAAGAAAGTGTGAAATACGTAGAAAAGAAGGAGAAACCCTAGCGAAGAAGAAGGAGACATCTATTAAAGCAAAAGGAAGCCAAAATTCTCTCTTTTCTGCCACACGTGCTAATTTCTAGGTTGTTGTAGGAGGGCCAAAATTTTGTTGCAGGGGGACGAAATCTGGGTTTGTTGCAGTGTTCAAGAAGGCTAACTCTTGTTGACTACAAGTCGATCTTGATCATCATGGAAGAATCATATTGTGTAATATTCCTAATAGAAATATTAAGTGATGACAGCTATAAAATGCTCACATGCAACCAAAAATCAAAACACAACATAAATATCAACACATCGACAATTTACTCTAAAGAAGTTGAGTCGTTTTATTATATGTTATGGCAGGAGTACAATGAGTAAGAACAAGTGCACCTAGGCTTGCCAAAGGCAAGCTAGACAAATCCCAAGTGAGAAAACAAGGTGCCTGAATGTTGGAAAGTGACTCCTCCTCTAGGCTCTGTGTTGCCCTGGAAATTTCCACTAATGGATGGAGAGTGACCACTATTTGAGGCCTCTAGGTTGCTCAGAAAATTCCACAAAATTAATCTTGGCCTCTCCTCAATAAACCAGTAAAAACCCAGAAAGGGTTGGGCCTAGTTCCAACCTTCCAAATTTACCCCCAATTAGAGTGACTTCCTCCACCAACTGGGAAATTCGTATCATCAAGAAATCTACTACAAATTCCATCCAAAGGTTGTTGATCGACCCTTCCAAGGATTCTCCTTATGCCCCCTAGCACAACACACCCCCGACTCCGGTCTATCCTCCACAACGAATGTTGTTCCTCTAGTGACTGGGCAGGCTCCTAGCCAGCCACTTTTGTGCATGTCGAGGAAGAGAATTTCGGCCTGAACTACTGCCATCAAATCAACCTATAGGTCACCTGCAAAAAAGTTGTCAAATACTCAGGAAATGGGCCTTTAATTCCACGAAATAATCTTTTCCCTATAGCTCTCTCCTTCGACAAGTGCATGCTCTTTTCCTGCGCCTAGTCGACTCCAGAATAGCTCGAATTCACCTATAGAATCCCTCCGTTATAGCCTCAGATGTGTAGCAAAGGCTCCCGTAGGGTGGCACTTGAAATCCACCGAAGAAGGAATTGATACTTCCCTTTGAAAATCTCATGCGTTGAATAGCATTCTATTGACCTAGTTAAGCAGCTTCAGCAAACAATAGTTCAAACGTCAAATGAGAAAAAAGTCCCAAAATGAGTGTTTCTCCTCCTATTTATAATTTCTGACCTTTTCTTCCTTTATGGGCTCCACCCCATCGAGCTTCCTTTTTCCCTACTCTCTCTCTAAGTCAAACTCTCCAAGGGGTGTTTCCCTTTTTTTTCTCTAGAGTGGGGTCCCTCTTTACCAAAAATTAAATCTTCTTTGGTCTTACCCACTTTTCTTAACTTGTGGGCGAAAATTTAATATACTTAGGCAAAATTACAAAATTGGTGTAGTTGCTTGGCAATTTTAAGTAGAAGGGATATCACATCTTGGGAGGCTGACTTGGCAGATTGATGGAGATCTTAGTCTTAGTCAAAAGGTCTTGGTCATCTCACTTGATTTGGTTCTAAAGAAGAGAACACTTTTTATAGGTTTTCCCCTAGAAAAGCAGTTTCAGCCTTGGCTAGGAGACTACATCCTTTGTCTTTGTTGTGTTAGTCTTCATGTACTTATGTTTTGGTAGTTGCTTGATGATAAGAAGATAATAAGAATTCAAAGATAATCACGTAACTATCAAGATAAGAAAATATTTTTGCCTTTATGATTTTCTAACATGGTATCAGAGCTAAGGTGAAGAAGAAGGGAAAAAGGCAGCTTGAAGATCAATAGCTCTCATCATCTCAAGGAAAATCATAAGGAGAAGAAAGGTCCATTTTGAAAAGTAATTGAAGGTTGCAAAGCTATCTAATTTTTCATCAAAGTACACCTATGGTCTCATCAGTGAAATCTGAGAACAAGCTTCAAGGAGCCTCTAACTATAGAGCATGGAAGACAAGGATGGACCTCATCCTTGGAAAGAATAAGGTATTGGATTTCGTACTAGGAAAGGTCAAGGAACCGTCAGATGATGCAGGAATGGAGAAGTACAAAGAAACTTATATTCTTGCCATGAACTTAATAGTGGATGGAGTCAAAGACAACTTGATTCCCTACATATCCACACTAGACTCTTCAATAAATATGTATGATGCTCTCTCAAAGCTATTTACAATCAAGAATATTGGGCAAGTAGCAAGTCTAGAGAATGAACTCGAGTAGTTAAGATGACAAAGGATGACACAATGACCTCATATTTTGTAAGAATTGCCAGTATTAGAGATGAATTGCAAGCAATTGATGAAGTAGTCCCTTACAAAGAACTTGTGATTGTTGCTCTTATAGGACTACCAAAGTCTTGGAATGCCTTTGTAGTTGGAGTTAGTAGTTGGAAGAACTCTCCATCGTTCGAAGACATATGGTGTACACGTATACAAGAAGCAACTCGTCTTTCCTTGTTAGAAGGTAAACAAGAAAATGAAGAAAATGTTGCAAATGCCTACTTTGCTCATGTCAAGAAGAAAGGAGGGGATAAGAAGTTTAAGGGGCTAAAGAAAAATTGTGGAAAGATTGATCTATCTAAAATAGAATGCTATCATTGTCACAAGATGGGAAACTATAAGAATCAATGACCCGACAATCCTAAGAACAAGAAGAGAGAAAGGGACCAGGCTACAATTGCTACCGATGATGATCCTCAAAACAAGTCTAAATCTAAGGACCCTGAAGTCAAAGACTTATTCTATTAAGTCTCATATATCCTTCACTTATAGTTTAGGCTATTGTTTTTAGTTCTTGAAGAATTTCTCTTATGAATCAATCTTTTGATTCAAGGGTTTATAAATTCAATATGTTTTGTTCTTGATTTGTTTTGATGAATTAAAGGAATCCCTCACAAGTCTAGGTTGATGTAAGATCAAGACGGGGCTTCCCCACCTTTTTCACAAAAGATAAGTATCTTGTTCTTTATTTCTTTTCATTATTAATTCCCTGTATTTGTCTAAGTTTCATTTGTGGTTGTTTATAATACTCTCTCTTGTGTTTTCCTTGGAAGGAAAGTTTGCATGTGCCATGAACACTTTGAAATCAAGAGGGAGCTTGCAAAAAGGATTATAGCTAGTTTCAGAGGGAGACTCCAATAAAAAGAGGAAAGAAGCTTTGATGCAAAGGGAGCTATTCAATAAGAAAGTCCTACAAGGTTTGTATAAGGAGCAACTCAAGGTATGTTTAAAAGACCACATGATTTATAATTAGTCCTCTTCATATAAAAGAGTACGATCTTTTTAAAATATGTTTTACATTACTAACTCTCTCATGTCTAGGGTTTTTGAATCATAAAATATTCTTACTTGTTAAGGTGATTAATCTCTAGATTAAATCAACCCTTGTCATACTATCTATCTTTTGTTCACTTTGGTAAAACCCTAAACTTTAGGGTTCACTGTAAAACCCTAGCTCTTTTGAAGTTTAGGGTTTGTTGATGTTATGATGAAATCCTAGCCTCTTAGATTTTGTTGTTGATATACGATGAAACCCTAGATTTTTAAGGTTTAATAAATTGGGGTTTATGATAAAACCCTTGTAAGAGTTAATGTAAGAGCCTAGGAAAGAAACCCTAGGTGTATATGTTTTCGTATGAAATCCTATTTCGATCTAGTTATTGTATGTCTAATACTAAAGTTTTGATGATTATATCTAAGGTTTATAACAAAACCCTAGTAGAGATTAATATAAGATTCTAGAAACCCTAGATGTAAAGTGTTTTCGTTATAATTGTAATTAGTTGTTAGTATCTAAGGTTTAGTTTTGATAATGATATCTAGGGTTTGTAACAAAAACCCTAGCAAAAATTATTGTGAATGTCTAGGGCATGAAAAGTGTAACCCTTGTTGATTACAAACCTAACCAGGTTTAGGTTTTGGATTGATTTCTTATTTGATAACCCTAGATGCTCCATGCTAACCTTATATTGATAAAGTTAACTTCATTCTCTTGTATATTTTTGCTTGGCTATACTTCTTGTTAAATATTGCAAGTACATAATCTTCTACATGTTCAACATGCTTACCTATCTCATACTTGATGATGACCTTGTGATGATACTTGATGACTTTGATAAGCATGATGGAAAGAGGGCGCTGTAAGCATCTTGATGGCATTGAAGATGACCTAGAAGGTTGAAATTCTCTAATGATATGATGATATGAAAGAAGGAGCCTGTGTGGCTAAAAAAATGAAATTGTTGATGAAGGAGATTGGATAAACGAAAGTGTATATCTCTCCAGCTAAGAGGGAGAACAGATTGTGGCAGTTATAGTAAAGACTTTGAAGAAAGAATGAGATCGGAGAATGGCTAAAGCAGTAGAGATGGTTATTCATGATTGATGAAATTGTGAACAAGAATTGATGTTTTGAAATGTGTTGAGGCTAAGCTTGGCGCTGCCGGAGAAATTGACAAAGGAAGCTTCCCTCAAAAATGTGTTTGGATATGTGATGACCTAAACACATTAGAAGAGTTAAAGACCCCGGAGTTTTGTGCTAGCATACAAAAACATATACATTGGAAGTTTGACATTAGTTGGGGTCGTGAAGCTACAATACGTGCCAACAAATGAACAAGAAGTTGATGTGTTGACAAAATCTCTTCCCAAAGTTAGTTTTAGGAGCATGTTTGGATTGGTGGATTTGTTGATCTCTTCCTAAAAAGTTGGTGTATTATAAATGTCTCTGATTTGGTTGAAAGGAAGAAATGAAGTACCATAAAATTGTCTGCATGATGGTACTTGGGTGGACATCTTGGCCTAGTTAGTATCGAGATCTAAGTTGATGTCTAGATACCATGAGGAAGGGTATCGAGTGCAGCTCCGGTTTAGTGTTGATATCTGGATCCCTGTAAGGGTTGCTGTCAAGGCATGCAGACCTAGATGATAACTATATCTTGTTGGATGCATACCAAGGTTGTAGCCTGATGGTACCTATAGTGGCAATTGCCTAGATGACACCTTATTCCTTGCTAAAAGAATACCTTGGCAGTGAGGGTATCCCTAGGTGACATCTACAACTCTCTTTTGGTAGCCCTGTTTTAACCCAACTAGATGATTTCAAAAATAAAAAATGAACATCAAATCAAAATTACCTTTTTATGATGGCCTTTTATCATGACATCAGCTTCATGCAACATCAGCGTCCTGCACATGAATGACTCCATCTCCAAGACATTCAATGTCAAGGGTCTTCCTTCCTTTACAGACTTTATCGGGGTCTTCATGCCTTCTCCATGGAGATGTCATGGCTAATTCTTCTAGTTATCGGATGTTGATCACTTATCTTATGTGACAATGGTTGCATCATTCACAAACTCTTGTTCCTTTCCTCACATATAGCTTCCTAGGAACTTCTATACATAGTTCCTTCATCATAGGAGCCATGATTGTCAACCACCTCATAGTCTATATGAGGTCAAATTATGTTGATTTCATCTTATCAATATGAAGAAGAGTTCAAGGCACATTATCTATATGCCTTCATGCTTCATTCTAATGGAAGAGATCCTTCTTCTTCAATCATGCTCATGAGATAGAGCATTCAACCATTCTTTCTACAACCATGTGCCGACATGACTTTATCTATCAAATATACATACATACCTCTTCCTTCTTTTGGTCATCTAAACTTCCTTCTAATAGCTTCCTTTCCTTGCTTCAAGATGTAAGTACTTCAAACAATTCAACATGTTGCACATCTTTGTCATCATACCTTACCAGTGGATCCCACACAAGGTGGACCGGAGACTATTAGTGAGACACTTGCTTCTTCCAAGTAGAGGTGAACCTTCTAATGAAGATTCCAATGGAGGATCTTGATTATCCTCATCCTGCAAATGCTCCTTCCCAATGATGATGATATATGATGATTTATTTATCTTCTATTATGCTAGATGACATTCTCCAATCATATAGATTGCTATTTCAGTTGTCCTTATATGCTTGTTGGGCATGGAATCCCCCCAAGGCATGTTTTGGGGCTTAAAGCCCAAGTTTTGACCAAATCCTTTGTAAAAGCTCCGAGAATTATGGGTGCGGAGCGCGAAGTCATAATAGAGTCACAAGGTTATCCGCCCTTTTTTTTGATTATGTCAGCTTGATAGACCTACCCATGGTCCACGGACCATGGGATTGTATAAATAGAGCAAGGCTCTAAGTATAAAAGAGGGCGTAGCTAGTAGAAGCATGATGAATCTAAGAGATTGAGTTGAAGTGTAAAGTGTGTCTTTGATAGTAGAGTAGGAGAAGGCTCTGCAGCTGAGTGCGCAGAGGCCTAGTAGTCCGCAGCTAAGTGCGCGGACCCCTGCAGCTGAGTGCGCAGGGCAGGTCGAGTGTGTAACTGTTGGAAGAATTAATAAAGAGAACTTTACCATATTTCTGTGTATCATTTCCTGTTTAAATGTATTATTGGGTATAAATTGCAAGTGAGTTGTTTATTTGTTTCGCGAAGTTATATGTGTAGTGTAAATAAATATAACGTAAGGCATCCATTTACGTGAAGATAATCAACCGGTAGAGGAAGATAAGTAAGATCTCAAGAGTGACTTAGGGGAATAGCGCAGAGCGCTATTCCAGCAATGTTGAAGCCCCACAACCCCTGGGTAGGGCTGCACGAAGGCAAGTATATTGGAGCGCGAAGGCCAGGGAAGCGCGCGAAACAACCTGTGCAAAGGGACTCACAGTTGGACCAGTTCAACCTCTCAAACATCTCAAGGGTGAAGAAACCTGGTTCCAGCACCCCCCCATACTACTTCGGGTGAGACCTCAGTCCGCGCTCCATGGACTGTTGCCGAAAGGGCCAGTAGTACAGGGATTTGTTTGGCTAATTAACTCTAAACCTGGGTTAGGCCCCAACAAGCCAACAAATGGTTCCGTTGCCACGACCGGAATCTGAATAGAGATGTTTGATGTCGTATCACTAGAATTCGACAAAGAAAGGAATTGAATATTGGTTGGATAGGAAGATTCACGAGTTCGTGACACAGGAAAACAGGAACCCGTGACCATCAAAAGAAGAGTGGTTAGACTGCTACTTATACACAGAGATCCACGAAATTTTACTCGCATCTTTCCCTACTGAGCTATACAAGTGGATCGTGAAGCTAGCAGACAGCCAAGGAAGGTGTAAGCTTGACAGACCTATTGTGTGGACTCCAGAATTGGTGCGTAGATTGGAAGCATAGGAGGATAAGATTGCGCGCGCTATTGATCACTGGCTCAGTCGAATTATTTTAGGATTCATCACCGAGTTCGCGATAGATACCTCAGTCAGCTATAGCGAAGTACAACGACACTTCCTCAAAGGCCCGCGAGGTAAGTACGTTAAATCTTTGAACACTTGGATTAAAATGTTACTGTGTGAAAAATGGGTTATGCGAATAAATTGATGTTCAGTGCTACGCAAAGTGGGAGAATCTACAGAAACGAAGGTAGTATGGAACTAGAAACTAGCCCCTTGATTTCACCTTCGCGACGGGGTGAGGAAGAGCTCGTTCAAGTCTCCCCAAGAAGTGCGATCAATTTGATAAGGCGGAGGATTCTGCGCATACCACCCCCACCCACACCGCCGCTAGTTTTACCGTCTTCACTCCCATCTTTGCCCATACCACCTCCACCACCACCGCGAAGCAATATGGCGAGCGCGATAAAGTTTCCAGTGTTCAGGGGAGTAGGGAATGAGGATCCGAACCAGTTTTGGTTCATGACAAAAGTTGTATGGGAAGCGCAGGGAGTCACAAAGGATAATATAAAGAAGGCAACGTTGGTCAGTGCTCTGCAGGATCGCGTGCTGACCTAGTACATTAAGCATTCCAATGACAATCTAAATGCGGGGATCGCAAATATCCAAGTTGCGCTAAACAAAGAATTTAGCAGGCCAAAGTCAGAGGCGCTGTCAATCATTGGGTTCAAGGAAATCACAATGCTACCATGCGAGACCCCTTGGGAGTTGGATCATAGACTAAAGTGCACAATTTGCGAAGCTAACATAATGTTGACGGATGGACAACACCGCGAATGGTTTGTAGCATCATTAATGCCACATCTAAGGAATGTGTTCTCACAACAAACGCTAACAACTCAGGCCGATGCCTTGGAGGTCGCAATGAGATTGCAGGAGACTCTGATACAGGATCCCAACCTGGGCATTCAACAGATTCACACACAATTGAAAAACTTGTGCCTTGAGATGCGGAGTTTGAAACAAGACAGGACAGCTCGCCCAGAAGTGCGCAATGAGGTATGGTGCGTAAAGTGCAAAGGTCAGGGACATGACAAGGATCACTGCGCAGTGTTTGCGAATTACCTCACGGGAGGAGGGCCAATGCCACTAAGACTAGAGGCACAAGCAAGACCGAGCGCGGCACCTGCATTATGGTGTGCAATTTGTCAGATAGGAGGAAAGCATGCTACAAATAACTACCATTTATTACAAAAGTACACACAAAATTCATAGCAGTTGTTTCGTAATTTCTGTAGATGAGTAGGCCATGATGAGTGCACCTGTAGAAGTTACGAATTGATGATGGATCGAACACCTACCTACAGAGTTCAAGCCGAAAAGCAGCCCCTTGACCAGAACACAATAATGGCGCAAACCGGATTCCATGGGCGCTGACACAGCCGAGGTGGAGGAGGACCAGGAAGAGGTCGCGGACAGCTGATATGTTACAATTGCGCAGGGCCAGGGCATTATGCCTGCAATTGTACAAATCCAACACAGCCATCATGCTTGTATTGTACATTGGTTGATCATGAGACAGAGGATTACCCGACTCAGAACTTGAAAATGATGAGGTCTGAGCCGCGCAAGGAAGACCCTAATGTGAATATTGTGCTCGAAAGTGGAATTACGACAAGGAATGACAAAGGCAAGCAGCCTAAAGAAAGTACTTGGGTTCACAAGGCTCCAACGAAGCAACCAGAGTTTGATTTGGAGCGCATTAAGGAAACCTTCATGGAAGCCAAAAAGAGCTTTGTTGATGCCTCCACTTCAGGAAGTAAAGATAGACTGGAGCCAGAAATGGACCCATCAATGCTCACCACATTCCTTGAAACATGCATGAAGCTACTACGCGACAGCGAGGCTGTAAAGGGGCTACAGGAACTCATAAATAGATGTGTTGGGACTATGCAAGGAGAACCGCGCGTAGTCCGGAAGCTCGAAAAGCACACGACACGAACAAGAAGGGAGATAAGACTAACCGCGCAGATTGGGGAATATGAGATGGACCAAGTGATTCTAGATCTAGGGTTAGACGCGAATGTCTTACCGAAGCAGACGCATTGGAAGGCCTATGCTACAATGGTCTCCTATCCAACTGTGAATGGCGAACCAGCAAAAGATCCTACCTATGGGAAGATCGCAGAGAATCACAGTAGATATCGAAGGAGTAAGTGCGCTAGAAGATTTCGAAGTGATAGAGATTATTGATGACAGCAATCCCTACCCCGCACTATTAGGAATAGATTGGACCACTGACATGAATGGGGTGACAAATCTGAAGAAGCGCAAGATGATTTTTGAGAAAAAAATCTTTGCACGTAGTTGTACCTTTAGACCCTGCAAAAGAATCGCGCTACACAGAGCCAGTGCGCGACTACGACAGCGACGATGACTTGGACTACATCTACAAGATAACCGCGTGAGAGCAAGACTGGGTGAATCCAACTGCGGATGGACAAATCTCATGGGAGCGCGAAAGCTCCTGCACATCGGATTCCGACGAGGAAATAGAACGATGGCAGAACCAGTTACACGAGGTAACCACACTAAACTGTAACATGATGACGAGATCATTGTGTTGTGTATCGACGGAGGTAAGGGATCTGCCTACGTATGATGGGTTAAGTAAAGTAGATGACTTCCTGAACAAATTTGAAAGTGAGGTGTCGGAACAACAATGTTTTGAAGCTTTGAAATGGGTACTGCGCGCTACGCCTGCGAGGTGGTGGGTATGCACCAAAGCAGCTTTGAGGACTGGCGCGAATGCAGAAGGATGATGTGCATACAGTTTGAGAAGCCTCAGATACGAGTAACAGACAAGATTGTTGGGCGAAACGGTCTGCCCACCCACCTATCCAGATGGGTGCAAGCATATGGTGCGAAACCTGCGCGAATGTACACAGTCTTCGCATTAGGAGACGCAGTCAGTAAGCGGGTGCGAAAGAGGCCATGGCGCAAACAACCCCTCTTGTTGGAATCACGGAGTATGGAAAGACCAAGTGCGCAGAAGGTTATCCACGCAGGGGCCTTTAACGAAGTATGCGAAGGCCTGAACAAGGTCCACAATGTGCAACGACCAACTGGGACCTGCGCGTACCAGCGATTTTATGGGTTTATAGGACCACGTGCAAGAAACTGACGGCGCAGGCACCTCTAAGGCTTGAATATGGAGCGAACACTGCAATCCCCATGGAACATAAAATGCCCAGCCTGCACATGACAACACCAGTAGATACGACGGTTTGCAGAACCTTGGAAAAAGGAATCACACAGCCGAATGAAGCGGAACGCTTGGGACCTAAGGAAGAAATCCAACAGGTCAATTTTAGGCTCCAAGAACTTGAGAAAGAAAGAATGTGATTAAGGAAGAAAAGCGCTCAAGTAGAAGCAGAAGTCAAGAAGCTGGAGGACGAGATAAAGGAAGAGTTTCTAGATAAGAAGACCAGGGTGATAAAACAGGGTGCACACGATCAGGCTGACAAGGTTCAGGACTATCGTCGCGAATTGATTAGTCTGATGGCTTGGATTAGGCCACATATTACTAAGCGAATCAACCAGGGTGGCGCGCTGCAGATGATAAAATGCGCGACGCCACTAGGTCGGTATTTTCCAAGAAGATGAAGGATGACCGGAGGAATTCATATACAGGTGGCGCGGCCACCTATCTAGCCAAGGATAGTACAGTCTTAACACTCCAGGCAATTGAAAGGAGCCGTGGGACTATAAACTACTCTACCCGGGAGCTGCGCGAAGGTGGAGTTGCGCGTTGAAGCAAAGAGACACGGGGTCCGCGACCGGGCAAGGGGGGTTGCGCTGCCGCGCGGGTTGGCCAGAAAGTGACTGTTGAAGTCATTATTCACGATGTGATGCTCGACTTGAGACCAAATGGAGCGGGCAGCAGGCATTTAAGACATGATTTATGGACAAGATTTGGGAAAATCTGCCGCCAAGAGAGCATTAATGAACCGGATTTGGGGGGAACAGTCGAATTCAAATTCAAAAGGCAGTATAAATTACAAAGGGCTTCTCAACAAACAACACTTGGTCATTTGCGAATTGAGCAGTTGTATACCATTCGTAGCTTGAGCAGAGCCCTGTTTGACATGTGCAGAGCGTTAATTGAGCCCCTGCGTACACGAGTGATAGATTTTTTGGTCGGACAAGATGGCAGCATTTGAGGAAGTTATGGAGATTATAGAGAGGACCGTCGAAGAGGCCACATAGGCCCTAACTGTCGGAGATGCTCCTGAAGGCACCGGGAATGTGGTAGAAATCCCTAAATCACCACACACGCCAAGACCAAAGAAGGACAAACAGGCTAAGTCACCTGACACAGGAATTCGGGATTCATAGGATTCGAGTGTCGGATTTAAACATGTTGACCCCCCAGAACAGGACACGTAGGATTTGTTATATATTATTTTATTATATATATATATATATAGTATTTAAAATATATATATATATATATATAATATATTATATATATATATATATAATATATTAAAAATTAGATATTTCATACACAAATTCTAATTAATGATACAAATTCATTGATTTCAAACATAGATCTTCATCTATAGCATGCATAGTACATACAAAATTCAAATACATGTCAGTGGTCACATAAATCATGATTTATAATTCATAAATGAAAGACAACTTACAACTACAAGATAGTAAGATAAAGACACTGCCACTGTAGTTTTCTCATTAAGTCATCAAATCAAAATGTGTTGCATAGGTAGTGCTGGTGCAATGCCAATGGCAAATAGAAATAAAAAATATAAAACAACTACAGGTATACAAGCCTCAAGAAAATAGGTAGTCATCAATCCTTAGAGTCATCATTAAAATCAGCATCAACGTCCTCATCATCATGGTCACCACTGCTCTCCTCCACATCCTCCTCCTCCCCAGTATCCATAGTCACCTCTGCATCTACTGGTGTGGAGGATGACCCCTCAAAAATATCACTGTCATCTCTAACAGACTCTAGCACTGGATCATTGAGATCCATGTTAGCCAATGCCAACTCAACACTGTTGTCTAGACCCATATCATCAGGAAAGACATCCCACATCTTTGTCTTTCCCCTCAACCACTCTTCCCTCTACTTGTAAATCAGTGTTTTTAAAACCGGAACTGGTGACCAGACCGGTCCACCTAATGAACCGGTTTACTGACCGAAACCGGTCTAACCACGACTAGTTTGGTCTAAACGAACCGGTTTCAAAAAAATACATTAAATAATTAATTTTTAATGAAATAAAACTATTTTTAAGATGTAAAACCATGATTCCAAGCCAATAGAGACAAAATATGCAAAGTTTGCTCATTTATATACCATGTAAAGGTGAATATATCAAAATGGCACCGAGTGCAATACATATCATCGACAAAATAGCAAAATACATAAGCAATGAGGCTCTAAATGGCCTATAAAGTCCAGAAACAATGCTGCAAGCTATGAGGCCATTGGCCTACTACAAGTTCGTAGTGTACACATGATCAATCATCAAGTTCATCACCACTACTAGCCATAAAACTAAAATGATTAGGCATGTTATGTACAATTACAAAGTCATCATAACGTTTTGAGATGTTATGGTTGCATAGTACAATATTCTCTTTCTCTCTCCTCTTCATTGGATAGGGGTTGTGTTTGGAAATAAGTGGATCATCTGACATGTTGGTTGGAGTATCTGGGGTATGTTTTAGACTAAGAGTCACCTCTCTCTTGTGGAAATGTCATTGGCCAGAAACTTTTCAATAGGTGAACAATCCATTCAACATGAGATAAGTTTCTACCTTAGACCAAATTTGGCTCTCCAGATTTCAACCACGAATGCCAGTTCTCAGGAAGATATAGATACTCGTCAAGTTGGAACCAAAGGATGTATGTTGACTCTCTCCTTGCTTATGCAAAGAAGTAAATATGGTGTTTCCATTTTATGGCAGCTCCTAGATGGGTCAATCTTGATGTACACGTATGCTGATTTCTACTCTAATACATGCAATGTATTCAAAAGGAAAAGAAATGATATCAGTGAGTTGCCTTCTTTTCCAGTTAATCACATTGATAAAGAGAGAACTAGAATGAACACGACAATAATGGGAAGGAAAGACATTAGTAGGCAATACCAGACAATTCACGTTGTGTATCCATATAACATAAAGATTGCAAAGGACCATGTCAATCAATTTTCCTATTTTTTAAATTCCTCATGTTTTGACCTTCTAGGCTAAATTTTTACCTGTTTTGTAAATCCCCGTCACAAATTACCAAATAGCAAGCCGCTTTTTTGAGTTGACGGTGGGCGTGCCTCTAACCGGCCAGTTTAGGACAGAACTAGCCCGTTCGCTAAAAACCGGCCAATTCCATCCTAAACCGACCAGTTAGGACCGGTTTATTCCAAAAAATGGCGAAATGGGTGACCTGACAGGGTTTTTTGGCTGGTTTCGACCGGTGGGTCTGCTAACCGACCAGTTAGACCGGTAACCGCTCAGCAAGACCAGTTTTGAATACTATGTTGTAAATAAGAGGAAGGTTGGTGTGCACATACACCATTGTCTCTACCCTGGACTGCTCAAGCCTGCTCTTCTTCACACTATACAAATTCCCATATGTGCTCCAATTCCTCTCGCAACAAGAGGATGAAGTCACCTGAGAGAGGAGCCTCATGGCTAACTACTGAAGAGGGCCCCATGATTTGCCCACCAAGAATAGGGCTTCTTAGCCCCCCTATCTCTAATCACATCATATCCTGCAAATCGACCAGTGCTAGTGGAAAACTCTGCAAAGGCATCCTCCACCTCATCAAGCAATGCACTATCCTGAAAAGCCCGTCTGAATGCCTCTTTCCTCCCCTGTGAGATTTCACCATCCATGTGAGGAGGGAATCTGCGGGAAGGTCCACCATTCAACCACTCATGGCTGTAGTATTTTGGGTTCAATGAGTGAGCCAAACAATGTAGGTGTACAATTCTTGTCCCATCTGCTGACAAGAATATCCTGTATAGTATCACAGAAGGCCTCTGGTGATGTCTCATACTCGGGGCACTCACTTTGTAGAATAATGCTCCTCACAGACTCAATCATGGAATCCCATTCCTCATAAACCTCTCCTAGGATGGGTTTGTCTGTATCTGCAAATCGAAGCAAAGAAATAATAGGGTCCATGATCTGAATAATTAGATCTACCCTCTCCCACCAAGCATCACCTAGCACAGTGTCCTTCACTCTTTTAGAGGCTACCTGATCTGTCTTTCTCCAAAAAGACCAAAACTCAAAAATAACCATGGACCCAAGAGCGGTCTTAACCTCCCTCCACCTCTTCAACTTCATGAATGAAGAGGCAAACCATGTATCAACAATCTTCAACAATGATAGATTGGTGTACTCCTTGTAGATATTGAGGGCATTTGTATGATTTTGCACGAAGTTACGGATATGTCGTGCATCCTCAATAATGTCATCAATCCAAAGCACATCAGAAGCAATGGATTTCAACGCTAAGTTCAATGAATGGACAAGGTGTCCAAAGCACTTGTGGATATTTTGCTTCCACAATCATGCCAGCAGCCTTGCAAACAGGTGCATTATCTGTAATGATTTGCACACAAAAATCAACACCTACATCTTCAATAACTTCAATAAATAACTCACAATAAATTGTGCATCCTTGTATTCTCCAAGTGTATTCACTGCTTTCAAGAAAACTGGACCATGCAAGGAAAACACCATGAAGTTGATGATTGGGTGTCGTGCTGGATCTGTCCATCCATCAAAAACAATGCTAACCCCAGATGTTGGCCATGATACTACAAGAGGCTCAAGCCATTTTTGCGCCTCTTTTTTTGCCTTCGTCAACAATGTGGTTCTAAGCTTCTCTGAACCAGGAGGCAAATACCATGATGGAGACCCGTGAGTTAGAGCCCGACACATCTCAATAAATAAAAGTTAGCATGCAACATTAAATGATATGAAGTTTTGATAGAAAAAAAAGGCAATGGTGAGATCAAGCTCTTCTTGTTTCTCTTTTTGAAAAATCTTGTCCATTGGACCAAGTGTAATTGCTCTTCTTTTTGCTGCTTGTCCCCCAATAGAACTCTCAAATGGAAATTTGGTGGTGCCTTTCCTCAAAAATGGAAGGGGGTCTTCATTCTTGGTTTTTCTTGATTTTGCAGCCACATTTTCCATACCAACAGTGGACTCCTTTTCCATTTCTTTCCTCTTTTGTAAAGGAACAGCTTTACAAGCTCCAATTCCACAACCCAGTAAAGCCAACAAATGGTCTTTCACACAGAAATATGTACTTTTGAAAGCAATGTGACAAAAGTTGCATCTCCATTGCACATTGCCTCCTCCCTTCCCCTTGGTGCTTGTCCCATCCTCTCTTGTGACATATTTCCACAAGGAACATTTCTCAATGTTGTCTTTAGGTCCTCCTCTTCCCTCAACATTACTTGCAGCAGACTCTGATGATATTGGGGGAGGAGGGGCATCTCCAATGGAGACATTCTTCCCCTTCCTTTGCCCCCTAACTGCTGCTTTTGATTGAACCATGAATACTGTAAAAAAAATGAGCAAAACATGCACAAATTTGTAAAAAAAAATCATATACAAACTGCTATAATAGAATAAGAAATGCAAAAAAATGGAGCTGAAATGCACTTACCTGGTGCTTGAATCTCCTTGCCGAACGCTCTACTCCCTTAGCTCCTTGCTCCAAACACTTAGCTCCTTACCCACAGCTCAAACTATGCAAAAGTGAATGAGAAATAAGGTGAAAACAAAAAAGAACAGTGTGTTTTTAAGTCAGCAGAAGGCATATTTAGGGGATTCGAATCCCAGTGTTATCATAAAATCATGTACTAAGGGCTGCTACCTAGCAAGATTTCATGAAACTATTTCAAACCATGCTTTGGACTAAGGTTTAGCCTCCTTAGTCAGAGAGGGCTCTCTCACAGATTTTTGATATGCATTAAGGGCAAGAAAAGATGGCTAACTCTTTAAACAGTAGATGAAATTTAAGCTGGTTGGAACAACAAAATTAGGCTTCTCCCATTGGGCTCATGGAGTCATACACTTCTGCAGTAAATTATTAGCTACTCAATCATGGAAGCCAAGGCATATAATGTCTCAACACTCAGAACATTTCTCAAGAAGAACCTCAATTCAAAAAACATACACAGGAAGTCTGAGCACTAGGTGAATTCAGAGTGATTGCATATTTAGTGAACTGTAAAACAAGAAGAATAAAAACCAAACCACATATACTCTGAGCATTTGAAACACAAGATGAATCTTGGGAAGAAAAAGTACTGCTTCTATTACTGTCAAAGTCTTTTTACATAAGCCAACATGAAAACTATGTTTTTATCATAAATCTCCAACCCATTTTACATCACAGTTTTTCCTATATATAGGAAAACCAAAATTAAACTACCTTGAGTCTCCTCCTTCAGCATGAGGGGAGCTCGAAAATCTATCATTAATTGCCTTATCTATATCTAAACCAACTTATTAAATACAAAGGTATTGCGCTGTAAATACATAGAGTCCTAATCATATTGAAATTCTAATTCTATCTCCTCGTGTGCATGATGCCTTTCTTGAGCTTTGACACCTGTATCCTTTAGATTTAGCTGAGCTGGGTGTTTAATGTTCCACGCTGCCCTTGAACGCTTTATCTTCTCCACTGTTCAGAAATATAGGAGGCTACCCTTGTTTATCGGACTTTATAACTTTCGAATCCACAGAAGCAGGTCCTTGATCTTTAATTTTCTAAAATGTGACAGATGGCCTCGTTTTTGATGTGTTGTCCACCTCCTTTATCTTCAAAAGCAAAACTCTTTCAAGCTGTCTTTACATATTTTGGATCGTGGTAAAGGTGTTCATTTTATGACAACAATTTTAAAAGTTGGACCAAAATCCATACTTTTTCCACCTGTCTTGACTTGGTTGAATCTTAATAGTTTCAACTGATGTCGCGCATACTTTGTAGACGTTCACCTTTCATCACCATGGTGCCTTTGATAAACTACAATTGCATCCTTGGAGACTTTGTCAACCTGAATGTCATCTGTTCCTAGCAAGTAAACAAATTTTGCATTTTCAATGCCAATCTTTGAACCAGAACCAGGGATAAAAACCGAGATCTAGGCCCCCAGCTTGAGCAGCATTCAGTAAAAGAATATTGAACCATTCCATTCATTCCTAATAACTTTGGCATGCTTAGCAATAATATCAACTGCAGCCATAATAGCATCTTTATATTTCCGTTCGAAAATATCAGTCTCAACAATTAGCACAGGATATTTTGTAGAAGCCAGAGTTGAACAAAACGGATGCCTGCCTTCAGCTATCTGAATAAGTGTTTCTGGTCCAATGCCTAAATGCTGATGTTCATAAGCTACGTCTGTAGGAGGGCCAACAGAAGCAACTTTTGCATGTCCTGTTCTGACAGCTTTCCTTATTCTTGCATTCACCATTGGTGTGACCTCATTCTGTTCATATAATCTTTCAAAGCCATTATGGATTGACATCAGGGAGTTTCCCGGCAATTGCAACCATTTCATCCTGGCTTTACTTGCTGGGTAACCTCTGCAATAACCTCGAGCATCGTGCCAGGTCACAGGTTGAAGACGACCATCAGGTCGGCGCATCATTGGCTCATTTAGCCTTTGTCGCTTAACACCATCATAAGAAAACCGCGTCTTGTCTGATATTCACTCCTTATTTAGGTGAGGAAGAACCCGCATCATAGTTCCAAGAATCAATATATGCTGCCAATTGCCGACATGCAACTTTACGCAAATTCAATACCTCCTCTTGTAATGTTGCCAATGATTTAGAGGTTTTACCCAATCCTTGAATTGTTTCTCCCTGTAGAATGACCTGCCTCTCATAGTTGCTTTGAGCAGCGCGCCAGTTCTGGTGTTCCTTTTCCGCCTTGAACCTCCTTCACCATACAGATCATTCCACTGAAGTAGCTCTGTCATATCTACTGACTCTGAAGAAACACTAGCGCTTACCTGTTCATGGGCATATCGCATGTCAGTCATATTCAAACGACGAACATCATCGCTGACACTCAGTGCTGGCGGAGGTCGGCCATCTGCTGTTGCTTGATCTTTTTCCTTCTTTTCTTTTTCCAGAATTTCTCGGATAGGGCAATATGTAGCTATTCACACCATGTGCACTTCGATTTATACCATCTTGTGCAACAGAAGCAATACAAATTTCGTCTTTCGCTGGAGACCTCATTTAGACTTCTCAAATCAGTGCCAGTGGAAGGGTGAGATGAATAAGCTGCAGTCGAGGGTTCCATCAGCATACTCGCGAAGCTCTTGCTTGCTCAATGTCCCATTCATGTCTTTATCCAATCCAAGAAACATGTCACAAATCCTCTGCGCTGTTGTAAGAGAAAACCAGTTCTCACCCTGCTCACTATCAGCAACTTCCTCTTCCTTTTCCTGGTGTAGCTCCATTAGTTCTTCAGATTGATCAGACAACATGGGGGCCATCCTTTATCATCTTCTGTCATTGCAGCCCTTCTGTAATTATGAGAAGCAGAATTGACCACAGCTGTACCTGTTCTTTCATCCTTAGGTTCTTCCGCAATGCTTTCCACAACCTCAGAAACTTTACGCCGTTTCTCAGTTGGCTCTATTTCACCAGGCAATCTTGTCTCATTGTTATGATTTTCTTCACTTGGGTAACTCCTACAACCAGGGGTATCTTGCAGAACTGAAGATTTTGCAAATTTCACAAGTCTTTTAAAGCCTTTTGTTTTCTTAATAACTGCATGATCTAAACTAGCCGCCAACTCTGAACTTGGCACAACATCAGCATCACCAATATCAGATGAAGATACTAGCAACTCCTTAGCAGTGTTCTTAAAGTCAGTATCCAATTGAATGGCATCAGCCTTCCCTTGTTCTGGGCAACCTTCACAAGGGCTACTCTCCAATCCTCCAGATATACAATCATCCTGGCTGAAAACCCAACATCAGGTTTTTCAGTTGTTTTAGCAGCAAGTGATGCTCCATTCTCCTGTTGCCCACCATTTGCTGATAATGATTCCTTCTCAGCATCCACCAAACTTGTATGCACTCCGTGTAGCTCATCTAATGTATCCATAGTTTCAGTGTCTTCTACTTATACACAATTCCCTCGAGGACCTATATCATCAATAACCATTGCCACTGGACCCATCTGTTGTTTTTCTTCACATGATTCATTAGCAATAATGCCTTCCCCTTCAGCTTCAAGGGTCTTGCCACAAATAGAATTCTTAGTAGAACTGTTTGGAACCATAGCCAATTTTTTCTCATTCTTCTTCTGAGAAGCTTTAGATGATCTCTTTCCATCTTCCATTCGAGATACAGAACATTCAACCAATGCTTTTGTGGAAGGTAAATTATCTGACAAGGATTTTGAACCAATTTCATTGGGTGTCGTTAATTGCTTGGTGATCCTCTTATTCAAATAAGATTTCCCTTTGTATCACAAAAATGGTCCATTAAAATCACAATATGCAGCTACAGCAGTTTCGTAGCGCGCTACGAAACTGCTGTGTGATTTTAAAAACACAGCTTAGAGTCAAAAATTCAACTCTCATGATCTTACCTTTGCTTTAAATTCTTTTTAGTGATAACACCCAGAATCAGGATTTGATGTGTCTGTACGAGATTCGTACGAACACGTCGAATCCTGTTCTAGGATTCGAATTCCTAGCGAATCGTATCCTATTCGCGGGATTCAGATTCGCAGAGGGGTTTGGACGAATCCGGTTACTTAGCAAACAGGCGATAAGTGTGTCCCTGTGAAACCCGTTGTGCACCAGGCTGACGATGGAGGAGAAAGGGAAAGTTGTTACCATAGAAACCGACGAGGCGGACGAAGACCTGGAGGACCTTATCATCGAAGAAGACGAGGACGAAGGCATGGAGGAGGAAATTGAGACTGCACACCCTCCAACAAAGTTGCCCGCCTATATACCTCTGCAGAAGGGGAAGGCTAAAGTGCCCAAGGATCTTGACGAGAGCAAGAGCTCTCTCCAGACCCCGCTCCTCCCAGACAACATCACTTTTTATGGCACGCACCTGGGAAGGGTGCCTAGCTTAAAATTTGAAGATTGGGACCTCGCTGACCACGAGAAGTTCCCTCACCTAGCGACCGCACAGCTCATGAAGCCTAAGCAGAACACCGCGGCGGGGGTTACCAAATTAGAGCCGCGAAAGTGGTTGCACGGAGTGGAAAAGGCAGGGTTACTAAACCTTCTTTGGGTGTCGCATTTCCACCATTCCCCAATAACAATTTTCGTCATCAGGCAGCTGCTTTGCCTGGTGCATGGTGGGTGTTTGTGGCTGGAAGAGGCCATCCCCATCACGGCACACTTGATTCACTGCATTACCCATTTCCCATGCAAAGGAGAGGACCCCACAGATATCTCGGAGCGGAAAAGCTGTGACTTGGCCATCGCGGAGGCCATGAAGAAGAAATATAAATTGGAGAAGGAGAAAAGGGGCTACGCCATATCCAGCATCAACGACAAAGCAATAAGAGTGGCAACCCAAATTCTGGCAAGTAAGGTTATGCACAAGTGCCGCGTGGACAAGGTACCCGCACCGGTGGTAGCACTTGCTGAGCAGTGCGCGGAGGGGGTCTAATTTAACTGGTCCAAGTTCCTCTACAAGGAATTCTTGGAGAATTGTCGCGAGGCTCAGGAACAAGGAAAAACATTCCACTATGCATGGCTTCTGCTGTCCATAGTGCTCGTGGCAGGGGAATTGCTGGAGGAGAGTCAGTTCCCCACAATTGATAGGGATCTGTCGGAGGCCGCGAAGTATGCTTCGCTCTAGGCCACAAAGGATGCAAACCGGATCTGCGACAGTAAGATATTCTAGGTGTTCATGGAGATGAACCTCAAAATGGGGATCAACCGCAAGCCGCGGTTATCACCCATTGTTTACAACAGCCTGCAAAGTTTTGGAGAATTTAAAGCAAACCTCCACAACACATAGTTGCAGGAATCGCCCCC
>APFE031291887.1:106382-183235 GCA_000404065.3 Pinus taeda
TTCGCTTCCTAGATTTTTGGAAAATGACGCTTCCGCGCTCCGCGCTTCCGCTTCGCTCCCGCTTCGTGCAACATTGCCACAACATATACATCAGAACGCACAAGGACCTGGCCAAGCAATGGAGAGAGCTACCCTTTGTATCCACGGACGATGTAATCTTTAATGTACTGGAGACATGGCCGCTAGAGTGGTGCGCTCCAGACATCGCGGCAATGAAGAAGTCTGCGGCACAAAGGAAGAAAATGGAGGCCAAACTACAGACGGCACAGTTGGCAGAAAAGATAAGGGAGGAGGCAGCGGCAACAGAAGCGCAAGAGGCACGGGACGCTGCACAGATAGCAGCTGAACAGAAAAAGGCCACAGCAGCAGCACAAGAGGCAGCTGAAAAGGCGCGTGCAAGCCAAAAGTCACCTTCGCATGGGCAGCAAGCAGAGGAAGAGGGAAGCGCGAACCCACACACTGCGTCAACACAGCTGAAGCGCCAGCACCCGACCGAGCGAACGGGGCCGCGCAAGAAGGTCAAGGCATCAAAGTTGTCTATTGACCCGATCACCCTTACTGAGGGTGATCTGCACAACGTCGGCAAGACAGTGCTCAATGTCACCTTCGAGGCCCTTCAGAATTTTATGCAGGAGAACCAGATTGTGTTGGGGGCCCTCAGAGCGCAGTTGCAGTAGTTGCAGGTGCGCACTCCTCATGCTAGTACCCTTTCGACCAGCCTCATAGTAGGGACAACTGCAGTAGAACAGATATTGCACACTCGGGTGACAAATACAATAGTCTTGCTGGAAGGAGCACTAGTGACAACAAATGAGGCCGACAGGCCTATTATTAGCGCACTGAAGAATATCGGGATCAACATGGCTGCACTCCCGAGGGAAACTTTATACGTTCTGTAGGATGGGATTACTGCAGAACTACGGGCTAGGGAGAGCCGCGCACTGCAAGTACTAAGCGAGCAGAAAATCAACATGGAACAGTTGAGCTTGCAGCGCGACAAAGTGGTGTCACAGAATCGGTAGCTGGTACAGGTACTGGACGAATCTTGTCAAAGCGTCCCTGAGCTGGCCATCCCAGCAGACACACCAGCAGAGGCGCGCATCCACAAGCTATCAATAGGGGTGCGCGAGGTGTGGGAGGAAATGACAAAGGTTCCGCTAGAGCTGAACCTTCAAATCGTAGAGCTGCAGTTGAAGGCGCATCGATCCACCCCTCCGGAAGTAAGAGAACAGCGTGCCAGTAGTATTATAGTGGGACTAGACGAGATCGCCAGTACAATAAAGGGTTGCACCAGAATGTTGGAAGAGTCATTTGAGGTCCTCACGAATCTGCAAGAGGACCCCAACATCCAGCACTTAGAAACAGAGTCGCGTGAACTCCAACAGCAGTATGGCAACGTCAAAGAAACTGCGCAGACGATGGCCCTCACTCAGAGGCTCACGCAGATGCAACAGGCCAAAGTACTGAAAGAACAGGTGGACATGGCACGACACAAAGAAGCAGTCCTGAAGGCCTGTGTTCAGCCTTGGATCGACGAGACCTTCACCATCACAGCAGCAATTGAAGGCAAGCTCGCACAAATGCAAGGGACACAGGCATAGATGCAGGGAAGCAGTTCCGACACCGCGGTCTCGGAACAACGCGTACAGGAGATCCAACAAGCAGTCGCTCAGTGCATTGCCAACCTTGCAGCAGTTCGAACAGAGTTGGAGGGACTCCGTGCGAAGATGTCCGCGCTGACAGAGTGACTCGAGGGCGAGTCATGATGTTTTTATTGGGGGCCTGTTGGATATGGAATCCCCCCAAGGCATGTTTTGGGGCTTAAAGCCCAAGTTTTGACCATGGGCGCGGAGCGCGAAGTCATGATAGAGTCACAGGGTTGTCCGCCCTTGTTTTTGTAATATAATATCGGCAAAATAGACCTACCCACGATCCGCGGACCATGGGATTGTATAAATAAAGCAAGGCTCTAAATATAGAAGAGGGCATAGCTTGTAGAAGCATGATGAATCTAAGAGATTGAGTCGAAGTGTAAAGTGTGTCTTCGGGTCGCAAAGTAGGAGAAGGCTCTGCAGCTGAGTGCACAGAGGCCTAGTAGTCCGCAGCTGAGTGCACAGGGCAGGTCGAGTCTGTAACCGTTGGAAGAATTAATAAAGAGAATTTACCATATTTTTGTGTATCGTTTCTTGTTTAAATGTATTATTGGGTATAAATTGCAAGTGAACTGTTTATTTGTTGCGCGAACTTATATGTGTAGTATAAATAAATATAACGTAAGGCATCCATTTACGCAAAAATAATTAACTGGTAGAGGAAGATAAGTAAGATCTCAGGTGTGACTTAGGGGAATAGCGCAGAGCGCTACTCCAACAGCGCTGAATCCCCATAGCCCCTGGGTAGGGCTGCGCAAAGGCCAAGGAGGCGCGCGAAGCAACCTGCACGAAGCGACTCATAGTTGGACCAGTTCAACCTCTCAGACATCTCAAGGGTGCAAAAACCTTGTTCCAACACCCCCCCATACTACTTCAATGAGACCTTAGTCCGCGCTCCACGGACTATTGCCGAAAGGGCCAATAGTATAGGGATTTGTTTGGCTAATTAACTCTGAACCTGGGTCCAGCCCCAACAAGCCAACAATGCTTTCAGTGGAGTTTCCATGAGCTACTTTCTTTCTATCATGATGATTGCTATAACCATGTAGACTTTCTACTTCCGCTCTACTTCCATGCTTCTATGATGATGTCATCTCTATTTCAGCTCTAATGCATCCTATAATTCTTGTGATGCTTCTTATCATGATAGCTATCTTTTACAAAACTGAAAAGAACTAAGTGAAGGAGATTATTTCATTCATAGTAGAGATCTTTCAGTTCCTCCTGCTTTGATTTTTTCTTTTCATATTCTTCCACTTCTTCGGTGACATGGGCTTCATCGCTTTCTTTCCTTTTCTTGTTTCCCTTCTTGAGTTTAGGACAATATCTCTTGAAATGCCCATATTCCCAACATTCATAGCATTGGATCTTTGACATATCGATCTTCTTCTTTTTCAGAGGACCAAACTTCCCGAACTTTCCTTTTCTCCTAGCCATGGCCGCAAATGCTTGAACTTGTTCGGTTGATCCAACATCACTCTTTGCCTTCAACCTAGTTTCTTCAACCTTACATAATGACAAAGTTCACTGAATGAAGTAGCTTCCTTCTTTCCATGGATACTTGATACAAAGTTACCCCATTCATCAGGTAGTGCATTGAGCACAATGGTGGTCATTTCTTTGTCGAACATTATTTCTCCTAACTCTTGTAGTTGATCTCTTATTTGTGACACCCTCATAAAGCATGAGGCTATCCCTTCTTCTTTTGATACCTTCATTTTGTATTAGCTTAGTTCTCAAAGATATCACTTCTCCTACAGTGCTTACAAAAAACAGTTCTTGTTTCGTGCTTTATTGGGAGTCTCCTCCTGCATAGTCGAACGGCCTTGGTGCTCTTGATTATATACAAGTTCCATACCCTAGTACCCTAGGTGCTCTTGATTATTGGGAGTCTCCCTTGCATAGAGGGCCTAGTGCTCTTGATTAAATACAAGTTCCATACCCTAGTACATGACAAAATCCAATGGAGACATTGCAATCCCCCCAATCCTGCAATCCTAAAAATTCCACTCTCCATATGAAATCCAATGAGGTTGAAACCACTCTCAAACATCCTCAGTCATTTCATGGTAATGTTAAAAAATTAAGTAAATGGATGAAATGAAAGATAAAGGAGAATGTCACTTTTACATTATAAACATTACCATGAACTGCATATCAACACTAGGGCCATAGGCCTGAACATTAGGCTACCCCACTAAAAAAATAACTGTTTCCAATCTTTAATAGCTCCCTCTATCGCTCCTGAATAGGCAGGGAATGACAAAAAAAAATTAGGGAGCAAATTTCGGGAGCGCACTCCCGGGGTCGCTCCTGGCCGCTCCCTCACAACCCTGCCTTAGAATCCAAATACACCAAATTGCATGCTAACCTACTAATCTTCTATATATATGAAGTTGAACTTGAAGCACGTAAAGGGACTGGGCCATAATAAATACGGTATGAAGTGATGGGGCAGAGGCTGATCATACAAATAATGGATTTACCATGAAACATGACGTAATTGGAGTAATGGACTTGCTGCCAAGTGAAGTTGGTTCCAGTACAAAAGGGAATCATGCTATGTTGTTATTCTTATATGATAAAGCAGATAGGAAGGGCTTAAGGAAAGATAGATCTCCAAAAAAACTAAGCTATACAAGCAAAAAATTCCTACTGAGACAAGTTTAGCTTGGATATAATGTTGCCCTTTGCCCAGAAAATATCCTCCAACTATAATATGTTGTATTATAATTTGAATGAAATAGTTTGTGACTCAAAATAAACAGACCTGTACAACTAATCTAGTAATCTTTTTTCTATATCACTGTAATGATTTCAAACATGGGGGAGAATTATTACTCAATTTTATTAAAGATCTTATGCTATTTCCAATACAATATGTTTAGAAGATATTATTCACGAATATAAAAATATTGACAAGTGTTGCTACCTTCACGGATGAATGTTTTTCAAATTCTTTTGGTACATAAAAAAAATCTGCATCTGCACGCATTGGCCAGCCAAGGCGAAAGCAATCAACTGACCTGTTAATGAAGATAGTCATTGTTTAGCATAGCATTCAATTATAGAAAAACTCGCATGTATAGAAATTCTGGGTAGCATGTTGAAAGTTTGAAACATATCCCCCATACCAGAAAAATTCATTCAGATCATCATAGTTCCTCCATTGCGAGTGTTTGGCTGTCCCGTTTCTATTTCTCTTGACTTCCTGTTCAGAAAAAGCAAATAGCCATTAATGTGAAGATACATGTATATACTATCAACTGCTCATCATTATAGAGACCAGCATACATAATCAATAGGATGTAAAACTACATGCAGATGACAACAACATACATAATCAATAGGATGTAAACTACAAGCAGAAGCTAAGTACCTCTGAAATAACATTATATATTGGAGTCACAACTTTTTTAAGGAAGGATTCCTCCTCACCACCATATGCTGGCTTTATATTTTCCCCAGTCACAGTGCTCACATTGCCACCTAACAACCCAAAGAGTTCATATGCCATCTGCAAAAATCCAAAATCAAGGTTACATTGGAAGTCCCGGAAGAACCTGAATATCTGAGACAGAAGATGAAGAGAATTTGAAGAAAAAAATATGTTGATCCGATAGAATATATAATGATGATGTTGGCAATCAATATAAAACATTAGAATTGCTAGGATTGTCTATATGCTATATTTGCTAGAACATTCTTCTGAAAAGAAACAAAAAAAGGTAATCAACTAGCTGTAAAATGGTAACAATATTATGAGTTCCCCCAGGATAGCCACCAATGCCTTTGTTCCCATCTGAGACACATGCAGAGACCAGCACATGTACATGGATTTCAACCTTGTAACTAACCTCAGGAAGCATTAAAAACCAAAGTTCTCAAACTCAATTGGTTTAATCCACCATAAATGCTAAGACTTCACTTTTTTACAAGGATGGCCAGATACAGTGTGGCGTTTTCAGCATAACTTCATTGTGACTACTAAACTGGTTGAACCATTTCTTTCTTTTATGGCAACTAAACAGGACCCTTTGACGTTTAAGATGTAACTTAAATAGCATTTCACAAGTCTTTTTAACATAAATGTTTTGGGAGAAACAATTAGAAGTCCGTGACAAGCCATTTTAATCTCAATTCTTTCAATGGCAAGATTTAGGCCCCCTTCCATTTAAAATGCGTAACTGCTGCTGTCCATTGTTGCCGATAAACAACTGTTCCAGACTTCAAATTCAACAGAGGTAAACTGTCTTCTACTCCAAGTGACTGCCATCGACAGTCAAAACAGTGAAATAATGGATTAAGCCTGTTTGGTTATAGATGACTGTTGCGAATATTGGCAATATATGGTGATACATTCAACTTGATGACACGAGACAAAAGAAAAAAAAAATGCAAAAATTATAAATCCTTGAAAATATCACAAGATATTGAAAAAAGTTCAGTATTTCATCGATGCAGTTATCACTGAAGCTGTGATTTATTCACTATAAATAGCCACAGTCACATTTTTGCTCATTTTGCAGAGGAGAACTAGGGGAATGAGCGCAAGGAGCTTACTCACCATATTCCATCAAATTTAGGAAGGGAAAACTAATGTTTTCATTGCGATTATCAAATCTATTGTGAAGTGGGGACCGCTTCCCATCTTACTGTTTTCATATTTCCAGATGTGTCAAAATTTCAGCTTGTACCTTACTTTGACAAGATTTAAGATATAATGTTGTTGCTTTAGTTTTTTTTTTTTTAAGGACCATCTTAGTTTACTTTGAGTTTGTCAACATTTTCCGACATGTCCAAACATTAAGTTTGAGGACCCTTGGTGATTTATTGCTGATTCATGATAAAACCAGCATTGATTGATGATATGTGGTAATCTATAGTTGGTATCTTAACTGTTTGATGCCCTCATTTTCAATTTATAGTTGTTACTTGTTACAAATTAATAAAAAAGCTGAATTTATAGTTGTTACAAAGCAATGAAAAATATAAGTTGAATTTTCTATTCCTATTCAAGTCTGGCAATTACAGACCAATAATTTCATGTGTATGTATTTTTTCCTTTCTTGCAGTTTGCACCTGTTAATGTCTATCAAAAATATTTTCTGTGAATGAAAGGGAAAAAATTATATGATTATAATGGTTGCTAATTTACAGACTAAGTTACGACTCCTGGATATGGGTAGGATTATTGTTCAAAACTGAAGTCATGTAAAAAACCTATCGGCAGGGATGCTATTAAGCCAACAAGTGGTTGCAGAGCTTTTCATGTTCAAAAAATCTCACGAGGGTAAATTGCTGTTGAACAAAGGAGCACTGTAAAATTCAGCTTCAGCAAAAGACCCCCTCTGAAGCAGATTGTCAATGAATCAATGTATGGCATCTGGATGATTACAGAGTCCATGCAAGCACAAGATATTAAAATCACTTTGACACTTTAGATGTTATCAAACACCAAGTTGAAACCATCATTCTTCAAATAATACATCCTGTTTGAAATTTTAATTTACTTTGACATGTTGAATGACGTCATCTAATTCCATTTACTCAATGCTGTTAGATTTATCCAAACCCAGCACCCGGTATTTAATTCCAAGTAATAAATCACTGAACAAACACGCAGCTAGATTCCTAACAAATAATATTCAGTGGAAACAAATTACAATCTGAATCACATGAATCATAAACAGATTTCCACCCAACAAATCAGTTCATCAATAATAAAACTCAGAACCTACTTGGGCTCCTGCCCTGGGATAATGGTCCAACTGAAGAATTACATATACAGCAATAATCCAGCTGATCAAGCCCTAGATCTATCCTTCGATCTTCCTCGCTGATCTAGATCTATCTCCCTCGCTACTCCTTGCACCTTCTTCGGAACTAACACACAGGGGTATCACACTGCTTCTGAAGCTAGTGACATTGTATGGTGTCTATCTCCTCCCCTAGCCTTGCTTTTATAACTTTACATTGAGCCAAAACCCTAACCCTAACCCTAACTTCAAAGTGATTGAAAGCTGAGATTAGATCTCGCCTCACTTGAAATCAATGGCTAAGGTTAAAACTTATTCACTAAAGTTAATTACTTTACTTATCCTAAGTTTTATTAGCTCAATAAGCCAACATATTAATATGTGTTTTTCCCAAGTTAAACTTAGGCTAAGTTATATTAGCAACTTGCTCAACCTAGAGTAAGTGTTCTAAGGAGATGTGGGTGGCTTTTGCATGCCTAGACACAAAGCCTATGCAGAAGTACCTCCATTTAAATTTGATGCCCTAGCTACAAATTTAAACACTTCGTCTTAGCGAGGTAGGTACTTCTGGAAGAACCTTCTCCACCTGGATCTATCTCCAATCCCACCACGTCATCCGATATTGTAGCTATTCCTCTGGAGTTTGAACTGGAAGAGTTCCCTACTACCCGCTTCGAAATCTAATATGAAGACTTGTTTCTCCCAACCATGCTCCTAGGATCCTACTCCTGAGCATCCATCAATGTTAGCTCATACCAACTAGTCCTGACAAATCTAGAAGAGGCCTCCTACCCATCTTCCAGATTAGAACGTTGAGTCCCAAGTACCAACTCAGTCTTCAAAGCTTCCCGCTTAATCTCTGTCACCAACATCAATCTTGTGCTAAGTCCTTCTAGCACTACTATGGGTCTTTCTCGCTCCTTTGAGACACCCATGAATTATATTGCCAATCCCCCAATTGGCACGATCTCCCTCTCTCCCTTTGATGGCTGACCTCTGCCAATCCTGTTGGTTATTCTTATTGTCCTTTGTACCTACATAGTCAACAGAACCCTATCGCACTTCTACTCACAGCCTATGACGGAAAATTCCGATAGGGTAGCAAGTAGGGTAGGAGATGCGTGTGGAGTTGGGCAGCTTTGTGGGGCCTGTGGATGGTATTTTAAGGTGGTTTTGCCCAAACAATGGGTGGATTTCCTCCAAAGTTGCTCCCTTACAGTTATAAAAGCAAGCCCAAACTCTCATTTGTCTCACACAATTCATTTTTAATGTTTATGAGAGCTTGAGAGCTTGAGCAGTGTTGCAACAGCCTTGAGTTTTGGAGCAACAGCAGCAAGTTTGGATGTTCTTTGTCATCTTGGAGGAGCTTTCTAGTGGAGTTGGCATCTTTGGGAGGAGACTTCATCAACTAGTTTTCATTTCCAACCTTTCAGGTATGATTTTTCCCTAAAAAAATTCCAAGTTAAATTGATCTTTGTTTTTTAAATTTTTCCCCTCTTTCAAGTTAAAATACATTAAGGAAGAAGGATAGTAGTTGATCATAGGTTTTGCATTTTCCTATTTTATTTGCAGATCACTTTCATTCAAAATCTGCAATTTCACCATCCATTATGGCCCCAAAAGCCAAATATGTTCCACGGATTCATTGTGATGTTGTTGATGGCAAAATGTTGTGAAAATATTGCAAGCACCCAATGGGAGGAGGGGGTAATTATAGGTTGAAACAACACTTGGCTGGCATAAGAGGCCAAGTAACACCTTGTGATGCACCAAATGAAGTCATAGGGCCTATTAGGAAAGAATACCTTGGAAAGTTTGAGAAGTATCAAGAGGCAAAGGCTAGGGAAAAGGCTATAAAAGATGAAATTGCAAGGAAGAAGGAACTTGCAGAAGTTATGGCTAGGAGAGAGAGAAGCAAGTGGGTATGATGATTTTGACTTTAAAGACTCCTCCAATCCCCAAGATGTTGAAATTTCTAAGTCTGACACACTAGAAATCCCTACTGCATTATCTGGTTTATTTCACCTACTTGTTTATTCCTTAACAAGTTATTTATACACATAAATATTGAAAATAAACACAAATGCAACCTTAACTCATATACAGATCAGCAACTGAAATACTAGACAAACACACAAGGGACACCGTTATTTTTGGACAATCGTCCCTGGAAAAACCCAATGCAGGAAAACTGGTGCAACAGCTCTAGCTACCTTTGCGTCAGCCTCTTTGCTCACTGCGCTAACCCTCTGGCACTATCTCTGCCTCTCTGCTATGTACTCACTGCCCCTCGCTGCAACAGATCACTAGTTCTAATTTTCTTAGCAAGCCTTGCTCCAGAAAATCAAACTGGCTGAACAATCTTGGTGTATCTCCAACTAACCCTCGGGCCTTTTATACTTTTCCTGTTGAGTCTTCAACAGCCAAGATTACGTCTCTAATCAACAACTAAGATTAGATTTGGCTTGATCCATGTCATTTAGAACATTCTCACCCAGTTTTATATTAATACCCATTAATATTTTAATTTTCCTAAGTTTAGACCTAAGTTGCACGAAACGGGGAAACTGGTACGAGTTTCTGAAACGAGAAGCAATATGAAACGCGACCTCCCCAAATTTTGGAAACGGGGAAACGCGAATATATATATGTGTGTGTGTGTGTGTGTGTGTGTGTGTATGTGCGTGTGTGCGTGTGTGTGTGTGTGCAATCATAAAGCATAAATGATACATTATAATTTATACACTTAAACATTAAGATTTAATTTACATCACATTTACTCATGAATGATCACATAATGAAAATAAAAATATCGGAATATCCAAAAGCAACCTTTATTATATATCCAATTCTCAAAATCAGCCTTTATTTATATTAATATATGAGGCTGCAATTACAATAAAAACTATAAGGCTGCAAGAGAGAGATCCAAATCAGGATTTTCTGCATCTACATCCCATTCTTTAGAAGGACCATTGTTGTATTGGGAGTCTCCTCCTACATAGTCGAACGACCTTAGTGCTCTTGATTAAATACACGTTTCATACCCTAGTACCCTACATGATCTTGATTATTGGGAGTTTCCCCTGCATAGAGGGCTTGGTTCTCTTGATTAAATACAAGTTCGATACCCTAGTACATGATAAAATCCAATGGAAACATTGCAATCCCTCCAATCCTGAAATCCTGAAAAACAAATAAGTCTGCTGGATTTTGAGTGAGATCTAAAATTCTACTTTCTCCATATGAAATCCAATGAGGGCGAAACCACTCTCAAACATACTGAGTCATTTCATGGTAATGTTAAAAATTTAAGTAAAAGGATGAAAATGAAAAATAAAGGAGAATATCAATTTTACTTTAAGAATTTAACATTACCATGAACTGCATATCCCCCAAACTTCCTGATGAACTGCATATCAACACTAGGGCAAAAATTCACTTTTATAACTTTAGACACGCATCTAGAAGTAACAAGAAGTCACTAACATACCCTAAAAGTAAATTAAAAAAAAAAAACACAAGTTAATGAGGAAACGTGGGTTGTAAGGCCCTGAAACGCATTTCAGGCCGTACTGGCCACGTTTCCGTTTCGGGAAACGTGGCAGTACGGCCGGAAACGTGTTTCACGGCCGTACCAAACGTGTTTCCGCGTCTATACCACGTTTCCTGCAACATAGCTTTTGATAATCAATTCATTACTTTAGTTTATACATTTCCCTGTAGTAACCAGCATATATATATAGTGCAATACATGCGGGTCCATGCATACGTAGCTATCGTATGAGGTCTCGTATGTATGCTAATATTCATATTTTATTTATAGTTATAGGTGGGTCATTACATATCTCAAGGACCAAAACATGTATATTCCTCATATGGAATACAAAAGTATTTCTCATGTATGTGTGTGTATACCATATGAGGAATATGCGCACAACATAGACAGACAGCTAGATGGACAGATATATTCTATGTGAGAGAATTTTAAAAAGCATACATCCCTGTATAAGCATAAATGAGGCAATGGTGATATGTCTCACTGTATTGACTTGGCATTATATACAGCTCAGTAGCATAGTTGGACTTGCCTCTATGGTAGTATGATTAGTCTCGCCATCATGATTAACATATGTAAGGCATGTTTATAGTCCAGCAGCAGAGATGGTATTCATATGTTGCAGCCCTAACATTAGACTAGCAGGTTATTCATGACAGTATTTTATATTGGCAAGGAAACTTGTTCACAAACAAAGTTGTGAACAAGTCATAGATAGTCTGATGATATATGCACTTTGTATCTTAGTTGAACAAATGATCAATCTAATAGAAGAAGAGGAATTCATTGAAGGTTTTCCCCCTTGTGGGGTTTTGCCTTGGTCTCTGACCAAATCATGGTGTCTCTACTTGTGCATGCTTCACTTTTGTTGTTCCTTTATGTCTTGTTGTGTTACTAATAATATTGTTCTTTCTACGTAATGGCTAATGAAGTTATTGTTGAAAAATGTGTAACTAGGTTCGATCTTCATTAATATGAAATGTACTTTTGATTCTTGTAAATTGTAAAACGAAAGAAAATTATTATTATTGTTTTTGGAGGATGGGTTTCATGCTCGAGGTCTTTTATTTTATAGGTCAAACACCCATTGAGTGCTTCTAGAGTTTGTCCTAGGTCAAGAAGTCAAAAGAGACATTGGCATAAGTTGAAGACCCCTTCAGGCACATTGTAACTTGTAAAGAAAATTATTCTTGTCATTGAAAGAGTTAAAATACCCTCCAAGGCCAAGTCAACCTGGCAATTAACAAGTCGGCCTAAAAGAAAAGAGCCACGTCTACCTTAAAGAGCCTATATATAGGAGAAAACTCGACCTCCTTGAGATTCACTCATCCATCACCCATTCTAGTGAAGGAGGAGGAAGAAGAAGACAGCGAAGAAGGGAAGTCAATGAACAAGAATTTTGTTTCGGCTATTTCTCTCTCACACGTGCTAAGGAGGACTAGGGTTTCTGCAGCAGATCTAGGGCTTCTATCTACAAGTTCGATCTTGGAGAAACGAACCCAAGAAGGTCAAGCAAAGGTCACCAAGGGTCATCCTCAAGCTCCAAAAGTCGGAGAAAGGCAAGCGAAGGCTAAAGGAAGGCTCAGAAAGCAAATCGAAGCTCACACGTGTGGCAGCAGCAACTGTTGGGGGGCCGAAAATTTCAGATCTGAAGTGGAGGCCGAAATTCTGTAGCTGTAGGTCGAAGAAGTGCTACTAGAAGAGATTTGACTAGGTTTGGCTGGATCAAGGTTAGCACATCACCTGGAGAGCTTGGTCTTGGTCTTGAACAGTATTGGGTTCAGTAATAACGTCTTGGAATTTGTCAATTGAAGAATCTATAAGAAAGAGAAGTGATTTGCAAGTTTTCCTCTCAAGTGGAGAGGTTTTGGCCATTATTGCGGCCTATATTCTGTGTTCTTGTTCTTCCTGTTTTGGTAGTTTTTTGATGATACACACACATAATAATAAGTAACAAAGCTAATAAGTAAAAAGACATCACAAGCAGTTATCAAGTAAAGAGAAATCACTCTAATCATTGCCCTATAGATTTCTCAACATGGCATCAGAGCTAAGGTTGGCTAAGGGCATGATGAAGATCTCCACTACATTGAAGAAATTCCTCAAGAAGTGTCCAAAGGTAGCAATTCATTTCAAGAAAGGCATCAAGGAAGCATGGAATCTTCTATTTACTACAAAGAAGGAAGTAATCAAAACAAAGGATGAATGTCTCTTCTCAGCACTCACTGGCACATTCCAAGACGAGAGCATTTAGGTAATCGATAGTGGTGCATCTAGACACATGACTAGTCATCACAAACAACTGAAGACATTATCAAAGGGAAAATCTTCTTACTCAGTGGAACTTAGAGATAATAAGAGCTATCATGTAAGAGGAATTGGATAAACCTCTATAGAGCTGGAAAATGGAAGCAACATTCATCTCAACAACATCCTATTTGTTCCAGGTTCGCATAAGAACTTACTTTCTATTTCAAGTCTAGAAGATAAGGGTGATAGAGTAGCTTTCATTGACAGAAAAGTTGTAGTATGGAGTAAGAACTCAAGCATAGAAAATTCTAGAGTAATTGGTATTCGTGAAAGAAGACTCTACAAGTTGATATCTCCTCTTGCACAAGCTTTGGTTCACAATGAAATCAGCCCATGTGAGCTTTGGCATAGAAGATTTGGTCATCTACATTTCAAAATCCTTCCAACTCTAAGTTCTATAGTAGATGGAATCCCCAAATTGAAAGAAGATCACGAAGGAGTATGCAAAGGATGCGCATTGGGTAAGAATACCAAGAGACCATTTGGAAGCAGTGCTTCAAAGGAAATCTTCGATCTTATTCATTCCGACATTTCTAGTCCTATGACTCACTTGGAGGTCATCTATATTATGTCATATTTATAGATGATCATTCAAGGAAAACTTGGGTTTACTTAATGAAATCCAAGGATGAAGTATTTACCAAATTTCAAGAATCCAAAGCTGAAGTAGAGAACCTTACAGAAAGGAGAATCACAATACTAAGGTCTGATAATGGAGGAGAGTATACATCCAAGGAAATCATAGCCTTTTGTAAGCAAACTGGGATTAAGACGGAGCTAATAGTCTCATATAATCCGGAACAAAATGGAGTTGCACAGAGAAAGAACCGATCCATTGAAGAAAGTGTAAAAGCAATGTTGCATGATCAAGATCTACTGAAATTTCTGTGGTGAGAAGCCACTAAAACAGTTGTATATATTCAAAATTGAAGTCCTCAGGTCACTAGATAACGAAACTCCCGAACAAGTATTCACTGGGAAGAAACCAATTGTGGATCATCTATGAATCTTTGATTGTCCTGTATATATTCATATACCAAAGGACAAAAGAAAGAAATTGGGCCCTTCACGCATGAGAGGAACATTTGTTGGCTACAGTAACTCCTCTAAGACATATAGGATCTACATAAAGGAATGACATCGTATAGAAGTAAGTCGAGATGTTATATTTGACGAAAGCATCGCATTCAAGAAAACAAAGGAACTTCCTATGGACTCTGAAGATGAAGAACTTCCAGTATTTGAAGAGGAAGTCACTAGGGAAGAAGAAGAATCTAATCATGAAGATGAAGGTCCCAGTGAAGCTATTCAACCTGTGGTCATCCCCAAATCAAGAAAGAGACCTAACTAGTTGAAGTCTACACTACTTGATGCAGAGGGTCATGGAGCAGCGCAAGACAGATTCAGGGAAAGCAAGAAGCCCAAGCAATATTTTGGGTATGCAGCCTACATGACAAAACTAATAGAAGCATATCCATCCACTTTTGAAGAAGTTGTCAATCATCAAGAATGGAAGGATGCCATGAATGAAGAATATCAATCTATAATGAAGAATGGAGTTGGGGAGATCATGCCTAGGCCCAAAGACAAATCTGTGGTCACTTCCAAATGGATCTATAAGATCAAACATGCAACAAATGGAAGTATTCACAAGTATAAGGCAAGACTTATGGCTAGGGGTTTCTCTCAACTAGAAGGCATCGACTATGAAGAGACATTTGCTCCAACAGCAAGGTATACAACTATAAGTTCGTTGGTCTCTTTGGCAGCATTGACGGGATAGAACATTCATCAAATGGATGTCAAGACTACATTTTTGAATGGCACAATTGATGAGGAAGTCTATATAGAACAACCCTTGGGAATTGAAGTTAAAGACAGAAAGGCACATGTTTCTAGATTGAAGAAGGCATTATATGGCCTCAAGCAAGCACCAAGGGCATGGTATGCTAGGAAGGATGCATATCTTCAGAGATCAGGCTTCACAAAGAGTTCTACTGATCCGAACCTTTATATTAAGGTTGTCAAGGGTGAACCGTAATCATTCTTCTGTATGTGGATGATCTTCTCTTGAGAGATGTAGAAGGTCAAAATGAAGAATGCAAGAAGCAACTAGCAATAGAATTTGACATGAAGGATCTAAGGTTGATGCATTACTATTTAGGATTAGAATTCTGGAAAGGACCTGATCAAATCTATCTAGGTCAAGGAAAGTATGTGATCAAGATGTTGAAGAGGTTTGATATGATGGATTGCAAACCAAAGACAACCCCAATGATCACAACTTTGAAAAGACTAAGGAGTTCTTAATCGAGCCCTGTGGATCCTTCCAAGTATAGACAATTGATTGGCTCACTAATGTACTTGGTGAATACTCAACCAGACATATGCTTTGCAATAAATGTTCTCAATCAATTCCAAGTGGATTCAAAGCATGATCATTGCATAGCAGCAAAACATATTTTGAGATATTTGCGAGGAACCATCCACTACTGCCTGAAGTATGATAGGAGGAATGATGTCCACTTGATTGGATATACAGATTCCAACTTGGGAGGCAGTGAACAAGATGGAAGGAGCACTATAGGAGGATGTTTCATTTTGGGATCCTCTATGATCTCATGGATGAGCCGAAAGCAAGATACAGTCACTTTAAGTAGTGTTGAGGCAAAATATATTGCAGTTGTGAAGTAAGTAGAGAAGTGTTTTGGTTGAGGAAGCTGCCATCTGACCTATTCGAAGGACCAATGGACCCTATAGTAATACATTGTGATAACATTAGTTGTATACGATTGTCTGAAGACCCAGTGTTTCATGGAAAGACAAAGCATATCAACAACAAGTATCACTACATTCAAAAGCTAGTACAAGATGGTGTGTTGCAGCTATAGTATATCTCCACCGCTGAACAGGTAGCTAACATATTGACAAAAATCTCTTCCTAATAAGAAGCTTGTGTATTTGAGAGACAAGCTTGGTTTGGTTGATGTATCCTCCCTAGTTGAGAGGGAGAGATAGGCACATCATTCTTGCCTTCACTTGGGAAGGCAGAATGGAGGAATGTGTAAGCATCTGGCATCTGATACTCTCTGAGGATGAGGGCATCCAAGATGAGAATAGTCATGGACCGATATTCTTTGAGGACTGGCTATCAAAGATAAGAATAGTCCAAAGAAAGACATACTTTGTGAACACCCGGATGGAGTATGTACCTTCAGAAACAATGATTATGGTGTCTACAAATCGTTGGTCTCGCCAACATTGTGCTTTGACCTTGTGGAGAGATAGATTCGTTAGTCAAGGCCTTGCTATGTGACAATGTTGGTTGGTATGATGCTAAACAAATCTTAAGAGATCTCTTTAGATTGAGAATATCCACATACCATTTGGGAATACCTCCCTAGTTAAGAGGGAGTGTTGAAAAATGTGTAACTAGGTTCGGTCTTCATAAATATGAAATGTACTTTTGATTCTTGTAAATTGTAAAATCAAAGAAAATTATTATTAATGTTTTTGGAGCATGGGTTTCATGCTCAAGGTCTTTTATTTTATATGTCATGAACCTATTGAGTGCTTCTAGAATTTGTCCTAGGTCAAGAAGTCAAAAGAGTCATTGTCATAAGTTGAAGACCCCTTCGGGCACATTGTAACTTGTAAAGAAAATTATTTTTGTCAATTAAAGAGTCAAAATACCCTCCAAGACCAAGTCAGTTTGGCAACTAGCAAGTCGGCCTAAAAGAAAGAGTTGCGTCCACCTTAAAGAGCCTATATATAGGAGGAAACTCGACCTCCTTGAGAGTCATTCATCCATCACTCATTCTAGTGAAAAAGGGGGAAGAAGAAGGCAATGAAGAAGGAAGAGGATGAAAGAGACTTTTGTTTGGGTTATTTCTCTCTCACACGTGCTAAGGAGGACTAGGGTTTCTGCTAGTGTAGCACCACCCGCATAAGACCCACGAGTACCGCGGGTCTTGGCGGGTTCTATAGCGAGCCGACTCACTCACATAGAACTCGCACTTAAGACCCGAACTCGGCAAGTATTTTACTGAACCCGTCTACCCATATAAGACTCGCGGGTTTGTCATAAGACCCGCATCGAACCCTTATTATTATAAGCCCCGTGGACCCTCAAAAGACAACTTTTTTTCTTTTTCTTTTCTTTTTTGGAAATGAGATGGAGAGAAAGGGAAATTGGAGGCAAGAAAATGCTTTATAAGCACCTCTCCGCCTTCCATTTTTCATTCACTTGTCATTTGAGTGTTTGGCTAATTTTTATGAGTGTTGAGTGACTCCATTGCACAGTGAAGGAGCTCTTGGAGGATGATAAAGGAGGTTTAAGGAGGATAACGGAAGATTCATCAGATCAAACCCAGCTTCAGGTACGCTTCATGAACCTTGTTTGAATGTTTTCCATGTAAATTTTTTTTAATATTTTGTATTCAATTTAATTTTTTTTTGTTTTCAATTTTTTTTTTTTAATTTGCAAATTTTTTTGGGCCTGTGGCTAAGTTTCTAAGCCACACAGTGCCCGTGTGTGGTTGAGTTTCTAAGCCATACAAGGCCCATGTGTGGGTCAGAAACTCAACCACAGGGCCTGTGGGATGAGGAGCAGTCCTCCTCAGCCTGCAGGCACTATGGCTGAGTTTCTCAGCCACACAACAGCCCTGTCTACCTGAGAAACTCAGCGACAAGGCCTACGGGCAAAGGAGGATTGCCTCCTCAACCTGCAGGCCTTGTGGTTGAGTTTCTCAGCCACACACAGGCCCTGTGTGGCTGAGAAACTCAACCACAGGCCCAAAAAAAATTGAAAAAAAAAATTAAAAAACAAAAAAATATCAATTAAATTTTAAAAGTTTATTTTTTTCTTCCAGATTTTGTCACCATGCCACCAAAGGGTTCTAGAAAGTCTCGTGATCTGACATGGACACATGGTCAACGAAACATTGTTGGTAATGACCACCATGTCAAGTGCAATTATTGCAATGCCACAATGCATGCAGACATAAACAGGCTAAAATACAACCTAGCTAGAATTCCTGGGAATGGTGTGGGATGTTGTCAAAATTGCCCTGATGAAGTCACGACTGAAATGGCAGCTACTTTGGAAGCCATTAAAGAAGAAAGTTCTAAGAGGGAAAAAAGGAAGGATGAGATTGTTGGGATAGGTAGATCTTCACCTCAAAGTGAAACACAGATTCAAAGTCCAGGTATTGGTAACTCCTCTTCAAGTGTTGTGGCAAACAGGAGTATAACCTCTTCTTTCTTCAATCCTCATACAACTCCAAGATATCAACCAACCTTGGATAGTTTTAATAAAAAGAAGAAAAGGAGGCAGATATGGCAGTGAGGAGGTTTTGGTACCATAATAGTGTTTCATTCAACTACGCAAAGTCTTATTTTTATCAGCCCATGGTGGATGCCATTGCAAGTGTTGGCCCTGGATACAAAGCCCCATCTTATAATGCACTTAGAGGGAAAGAGCTAGATGAGGAGCTTGAGTCTGTCAAGGAACAATTGGAGAGCATTAAAAGCTCATGGAAATTTACAAGTTGTACAATTATCTCTGATGGGTGGACAGATCGGATGGGTAGAACAATAACAAATTTTGTTGTAGCTTCCCCTAAAGGAACAATGTGTGAAAAATCAGAAATTCGACTCCTATTGCAACAACTAGAATTAATTCTCCTAATTGTTAAATTAATTTTTAACAATTTATTTATTATGTGCTACAGCATATACTGAATCAATCACACTACAACCTACACAAATAAATTGCGGAAGAAATAAACACTGGAAGAAATACTAGCACACACACATAAAATGACACAATTATTTTTGGCCAATGTCCCCGGAAAAACCCAACTCGAGAAAACAGGTGCAGCAGTTGAGGGTTTTAATTATTATGCAGCAGTGAAATAATATGAGTACAACTGGATGTCGAAACTAACAATCCTACAGAGAAACACTGGCAAGAAAATCTAGCGACGAGAAATTCCTCACTCCACAGGCAAATCCCAACACTGACCTCAGCTCAAATTGATCTGTCCAAACTGCCTTTGTGTAGTCACTGTGTCAGCCTAGCACAGTTGTTGTTGTTCTCGGCTTGGAATAGCGCCTCCTCAAGCCGTCTAGCTAGTTGTTGTCTAAAGAAATGTCTCTCCTAGCCTTTGGAACCTCTGCCCAACCTCTGCCACTGAAATTAAGCTTCTCCTCGGCAATTCAACTTTGCTTCTAGAGGCTACTGTGTTGCTCTGCATCAGCCTCACTGTGGCTTCTCTGCCTCTCTGCAAATGCACTCACCGGAACTAGAATCCTTCCTCTGACTTCACTGTCCCTCTCCCTTTTTCACTGATTTGATTTCTCTGGCTCTCTCTCCGGCAACTGAATGTTGCTACTCAGGAAATCAATCTGCTCATGCAATCGAACTTCACAAGTGATTTCTCCAAGCCCCATCTACTTCTTCTTATAATCCTCTGTTGAGACTTCAACGGCCAAGATTAGATCTTAATCGATGGCTAGGATTAACTTGAAGTCAATCCGTGTGAGTTTCTAGAACATTAACATCATAACCTAATTAATTTTGATTAATTAGTCATATTCCCTAAGTTTAGACTTCGGAAATATTTAGAAACAGAGTAATAATCTAATTAAGTCATTTCTAGGTGGAATTCTAGAAACAATTTATGGGTTTTTGAGATCTCATGTATTCTAGCCTCTCCACAAAATTTCAAGGCTAGAACACATCCGATGCTACAAAAACTAACACCATGTTACTAAAATCCATTGATGGATCTGCACATGTAAAATATGCACATTTGATTTTTACATTGTTCGCTAATGTGGTGGAGGAAGTTGGGGTTGCAAATGTTGTCCAAGTAATCACGGATAATGCAGCAAATTATGTGGTAGCTGGAAGGTTGCTTTACGCCAAATAACCCACCATTTTTTGGACTCCATGCGCTGCCCATTGCATAGACTTGATACTAGAGGACATTTGGAAGTTGGAGTGGGTGCGAGATGCAAACAAATTACCAAGTATATTTATAATCATGCTTGGGTGTTGAACCTTATGAGGGAATTCACATAGGGTGAGCTTAGTCGCCCAGCTGTCACACGGTTTGCTACAAACTTTCTTTCCCTCCAAAGCCTTTTGTATGAGTACCAAGCTTTGAGAAGAATGTTTTGTAGCCAGCAATGGGTATTTTGGAAAGATAGCACAAAACCAAAAACATTGTCTACGAAAACATCTATCTTTGATGATAGTTTGTGGGACAAAGTCACTGAAATTTTCAGCTTCACTGAGCCCTTTGTGAAAGTCTTGAGATTGATGGATGGAGAGAAACCTACAATGGGATATATTTATGAGGGCATGGACAGGGCCAAAGAGGCCATCAAGACTTTCTATAAGGGAAATGAATCTAAATATCTCCCTATATGGAAAATTATTGATTCCAAGTGGGACAGGTAACTACATTCACCATTGCATGCAGCACGAACATATCTCAATCCGAGCTTATTCTATAATGAGGGGTTTAGCATTCAAATAGATCTCAAGGTGATGAGAGGTGTCATGATATGCATTAAGAAGATGTTCCTGAATCAAGATATTCAAGACAAAATCAACATAAAACGAGATATGTACAAGGAAGCATTTGACATGTTTAGATTCAGGTCAAGCCAACATCTCAAGGACAAGAAAATGCCTTGTAAGTGCAAATTGTTAGAACTTAGCTTGTAATTTTGATAGTTCTCTTTTATACGTTTGGCATTGCAAACTGATAATTTTTTTTGTTATTTTTTTACAACTCATTGGTAGATAGATTCTGGCATTGAGGCACCACAATTACAAGAATTCGCCATCAGAGTTCTGAGTCAACCCTACAGTGCTTCTTCTTGTGAGCGCAATTGGTTAGTGTTTGAGCCAATGTTGCAAGAAGCATCCCCGCCCCCGGTTCTAAGGCCCAAAGCGCGTTCCGTGCGGATTCATATAGGAAGCGTCCCAAGAAGCGTGCTTCCAAAATTCAGAAGCGTGCTTCCACCTGTTTTGGAGGCTTCCGCCTGTTTGGGATGTTTGTTTTGAGTATAAATGCAAAAAAATATAAATATATATATAGCAGACGCTTCGCTTCCTAGATTTTTGCAAAATGACGCTTCCGCGTCCCCGCTTCCAAAAAACGTCCCCACTTCATGCAACATTGGTTTGAGCACATCCCCAGCAAAAAGAGAAACAAGTTGGAGCATGAGAGGTTGGAGAAATTAGTTTTCATCTACTACAACCTTCGAATGCTCACAAAACAAGTGCAACCAAAGGATACAGATCCAATTTTATTGGATACTATTGATATAGAGTCTGATTCGGTTGTGGAGGAGGAGTCCCCTGATTTCAGTTGGCCTGATGAAGAGACTGAGGATCTCTCTAGCTTTCCATCTCAAATGGAGACTCCAAATACACCTGCCCCGTAGTTGCTTTAGCCTTTCGATGTTAGCACTAGCTCCATGAGGGCTTATTGTAGGCATAGTCGTCCATGAGTGATGAGACTCGAGATTGCTACAGGACAATTATTTATCATTTACGACATATGTATTTAAATTTTGAACTCACTGACATTTTTTATTTTAACTATGGAATCATGAGCCCTTTTCTTATTCGATATCTAAATGTTTGCTTACAAAAATCAAATATGTTATGTTGTAATTTTATAGATAGGAGATGATGTTATGAATTATTGCATATATTTTACTTTTTATAACTTATAAGGATTGGAATTGTCATCAGTTTTTTTTTTGTGCATAAAATTTACCATGTTTTAAGTTTTTTTTGTATTTTGACAAGTCTTATACAGGTCATTCATGAGTCTTACACGAGTCAACGAGTCTTATACGAGTACGAGTCGTGCAACATTGGTTTTTGCAGCAAATCTAGGGTTTCTATCTACAAGTTCGATCTTGGAGAAAAGAAGGAAAGAAGGTCAAGCGAAGGTCACCAAGGGTCATCTTCAAGCTCCAAAAGTTAAAAAAAGGCAAGCAAAGGTCAAAGGAAGGCTCAGAAAGCAAATCGAGGCTCACATGTGTGGTAGCAACAACTGGTGGAGGGCCAAAAATTTCAAATCTGCAGTGGAGGTCGAAATTCTGCAGCTGGAGGTCGAAGAAGTGTTACTGGAAGAGATTTGATTGGGTTTGACTGGATCAAGTTTAGCACATCATCCGGAGAGGTTGGTCTTGGTCTTGAAGGGTATTGGGTTTAGTCTTAAAGTCTTGGAATTCGTCAATTAAAGAATCTATAAGGAAGAGAAGAGATTTGCGGGTTTTCCTCTCAAGCGGAGAGGTTTTGGCCCTGGCTTGCAGCCTATACTTTGTGTTCTTGTTCTTCTTGTTTTGGTAGTTGTTTGATGATACATACACATAATAATAAGTAACAAAGCTAATAAGTAAAAATACATCACAAGCAGTTATCAAGTAAAGAGAAATCACTCTAATCATTGCCCTACAGATTTCTCAACAGTTATGATGTCATGGGGTGAATGTAATATGGAAGATGAATAAATTGGTAAATGTGATTTATCTAAAGCAAAGAACAATATAGGCTGAAGGAAAATTCACATGGCATCAAAGACACGTTGAAGAAAAGCCATGGAGATCACCCCAAGTAGACACAATTGAGTAAGAACAAATGGTAGAGACCTAAAAGAAGGTTACGGTTTGAAGAAAACCCTAGGGAAATCTTTATCTTTCAGTCTAGGCTAGGTCTTTGAGAGGTTTCCTGTATTCTTTTCAGTAAGAAGCCCTAGGAGGAACCCCTTAAAGTAAGGCCTAACATGAGATGGGCTCGGGGAGCAGCCCTTGAATTATTTATATTCATCTATTTTCAAATTCAAAGAAACCCTAACTGAGGGTATAATCTTGTTGAACTCTTTAATGAGTAGGTCTTGGTTGTTGGTGAGATCAGAAGGTCAGGTTGGATTCTTTCTAGAAATTGAAGTTGACATATGTCCCTTGAAGGTCGGAAGCGAAAGGGAGCAGATGGCTTCCTGCATTCTTCATAAAAGATAAGTATTTTCAAACTATTTATTTGATGACAATAATCTTGTTTAAGATTTATCATTCTTAAATTATTGTCCTGCATAAAATATTTAATTTGTGTACTAACCTCTTGAATCAGCATGTGATGAAGGAGATTCTGAGAATCATCAGGTTTCAGAAAGAATAAACTTCAGGAAGAAAGGTGGTACAGGAAAGAGGAATCTAGAGCAATATCTGAATGCTACAAATTGATAAAGGTATCTAAATATTACGAGGCAAACTAAGCCTTAAGATATGTCAAATGCATGCATATATGAGAGTAAGCTTGATCTCTGGTACAAGTGATATGATCTCTGATATTTGGCAAGCATCTGACCTGTCTAAGATAAAGCAAGGGCAGAAATATTGATTTTGATAATTCTAGAGTCTAGACTATTGACATGTATGGCTCACACAAGACAATACAGAATGGCTTATGACTTGCACCCCATCATACCTATTGAGTGGATTGATTCAAGTATCGGTGGCTCATTTTGATCAGTCTCTCATATTCATTGGTAGATTTGCATCCCTCATCTGGTTCTCTCTACAGTGAACGGTGGAATGTCCCATGGTTTGGTCGCTTAAGCCTATCACAAGCATATTACATCATAACACAGTATGTCTCAGTCTTGGCATCATAGTCTTGGCTCATCTGATCTCAATGATTCGGCATATTAGGCTTGACATACATCTTCTTTTTAGTGGCTTGTAGTCTCTCGGCACAGTATGATCCCTATATGGCTCGCCTTGATATGGTTTGGTTCCCCAACATCAGATATATATATATATATATATGATTCTTCTGCTCTACACATAGTCCCTCAGAACAGTATTGATATATTTATTGAAGCTGAAGACAAACTCAAATACATAATCTTATGATAGATGAGTAGATGGGATATGACAACAGCCTTCGGTCCATATAAGTCAGTGTGTTTTAATCTAAAGATGGTAGTCTCGTAACAGTTAGTATGGCAGAGCAGCATTGGTATATGTTCAGTGGCAGTGTTTAAACTTTATACTAACAGTATGATGAGGTCGCTGATGACAGTTGTTGTTTTATCAATGTAACTTGTTCACAAACGAAGTTGTGAAAAAGTCTTGTATATACTCTAGATAACTTGATATGTATATATGGGAACCTGATATAATTTGACTTTGTGATATGATTGTTTTTACATGACAGGTTGATGTCTTGTTCGATGACGAGTGAAGAAGCTTCCGATTCAGTGGGAGAGATTCTTGATGAGATCCCAACACCTTCTATTTCTTTGTGGTGGATGATTAGAAGTTCCATGATTGTAGAATAAAACAAAGAACATCTGTTGTTATTGAGCTAACAGTTCTTTGATGGTAGCACCGATTTATCCCTTGCAGCACCAGGATCCACCTCTTGTATAGAAGCATTTTTAGGGTATGTTGGATTGCATCGATGAATTATTATTACTGATGGATCCTTGTATGCAATCTAAGTTAGACAGTCTGGTCATAGATGAGACAAAGACATAATGTTGTTATATGAGACAAGCTTAGGCTTGTGATTGTTGCCTCCTTGTATAAGAGGGAGAAAAGGTGAATATGGTATTATTCTTTTCTTTATGATATATATTTTTGCTCTGACACTTGATGTCTTATATGAACAAGAAAAAAAAGAACTTATGCTCCTGATAGTATGCTTCAGTAAGTCGTGTGAGCCGGTACCAGATATGAGCAATTTGATTTGTTTTTCAGAGCAACATGGATTGATTTGTTCTTCGTTACTTGATAACAATTTGTGAAGTCTTTTTACAATTTGTCCTTGTTAGCTTAATCTTCTTGTTCTCTTATTAATGCATGTGTGTGTACTTCAACAAACTGCTATCAAAACATAAACAAGAACACAAGATGATGGTTCTCTGCCAGGGCTAAAACCTCTCCTCTTGAGAGGAAAACCCTTCAATCTCTTCTTATAGATATTTAGATGATGAATACCAAGACTCTTGACAAAAGAGACACCAGGTTACCTCCAAGACGTTTGTCACTATCCTCTGCTCTGTTTAGTCCGCAATTCACAGTACTCCTTCTCCATATGTCCTTGTTGTCCAGTCACTATATTTGATTACTTCTTTTCTCGGTTGTCACAGTTCTTCGTTTATATTGATGTCTTGAGACAGACTTCCATACTCTTGTTGGTTATGATACTGATTAGATATGCCACCACAGAGAGCAGACACTGTGTGTGTGTGTGTGTGTGTATATATATATACAGTCCTTCCGAGAGCTATCACAGCGTATAGAAAGTCCTTCTTCTGAGAGCTATCACAGCTTATAGACTTCCGAGAGACTTTGACATACTGTATGTATATTGTAGACAGACTTCCGAGATATTTACCACGCTCACTGTGTAAGCGTTCCTTTTCTTCGTTCACTGTAATGTGAACTGATCCGCAGACTTCCGAGATATTTACCTTGCTCACTGTGTATGCGTTCCTTTTCTTCATTGACTGTAACACGAACTGATCTGCAGACTTCCGAGAGTTATCACTGTTTAGATATAGACCTCCGAGATAGACTTCCGAGAGTTTGATATTACCCTTGATTACTTCACCAAGATATCACTGTGTATGCATACAATCTTCGTTGACTGTAATGAATGATCCGAAGACTTGTTGCTTTAGACTTCACGTCACACCTTATATATATGGGTCAAGGATAGTACCTTGAGCTGACAGGAATGCCTTGAATTTAGGCCAGCATATCATCAAGGAGATTATAGCATCTTTGTAGAGCGGATTTGCATGAGGATAGTGACACTTGTTCTTGGAGTGTAAACCTTTGATCTTATGACTATTATAATATTTATGATGAAAATAAAAACCTAAATACATCAAGAAGAAGTCTTTGACCTAGGGTAATCACATCTTGCTCATGAAACCCATGATGCAAGGAATTCATAATATTATAATTACAAGTCATAATGAAAACCGAACCTAGTTACATTTTCTTCAACGCTCCCTCTTAACTAGGGAGGTATTCATTAAATGGTACAAGGCTATTCTCAATACTTAAGAGATCTCATAAGCAGAGTCGAACTAGTAATCCATCTGTAGAGCATCATTATAACCAACATTGTCACATAGCAAGGCCTTGACTAACAGCTCTATCTCTCAATAGATCATAGCACAATGGCAGCAAGACAAACGATTATAGACACATTTATCATTGTCTATTAGGGTACACACCCACCTGGGTGTTCACTGAGTATGACCTTGTAGGACTATTCTTGTCTTGGATTCCCAGTCCTCAAAGAATATTGATCCTCTGGCCTACTCTTATCTTAGATGCCCTACACATCCTCAAAGAGTATCGAATGCCAAATGATTACCCAATCCTCCCATTCCTTCTACCCAAGTGAAGACAAGAATGTTGTGTCTATCTTGTGTCTACATTTCCATTCATGGCCTTCATCTAGACTTACAATTGTTAGTCCTGGTCTAGTGCATGATACATAACATGAAAAAAACACAATTGTCACTCCTTTGTAATCAAGGGTGATCCAAAACTCCCTCTTGATCAAGGACCAGTCAGAGCTCCCTCTTAACTAGGGACTCTTTCATTCACCAGCAATTTTTTCTTCGTGGGTCCTTCAACTGTTTGATCTCCTTCCTTTCTTTGATGTCATGAAGTCTTTGTTCGAACTTTTTCTAGGTAGGGCACCATCCATCAATCACTTTCCTTCCCAATTTGTCATGTCATTGCTTCCCTCGTGGAAAGTGGCTTTCTTGTCATACATCAAATTTTCTTGTCATTTGTCCATGCTTTGGAATACTCTTCTCATGGATGCTTTGTCGTACTTGCTTGTTTACATGCTTCGACCTAGTAGCCCATCATGACTTCATCATGATATTGCTTTAACATTGCTTTTTCTTTTGCTAGACGGCTTCTTCATCACGACATCTTTGTAGAGTAGAATCAGTTATCTGCATTTTTCATATCTCCAAGGCCTTCATCAATGTCAAGGGTCCTTCCTTCCTTTGTCAGAGTTGTCTTGCCTTCTTTCGGGAGATATCTTCAAAGTATCTTGTTAGATAGTGATTCTCGATGATCATGGTGTTCTTTACATGCTTGATCTCTTTCCTCATTTGCTTCTCTTTGGATAAATTGGTCAACCATCTTGTGCTCCTTGAGAGCACTTCTTCATTGCTCGATGTCTGGACTAGTCAGTGTTTCTTCTTTCTTCTTAGTCAGCAATCTTATACTCCTTATGTGAGCATATCATTTGTTGACCTTCATTGCAATGTAGTACATGCCTTCAAGCCTATCATTGGCGAAAGAGATTCTTTCCTACTTGATCATGTTATAGAACTATTCCCATTACTCAATAATATACAAATGATAACATGACTAAACTTTGATGCATACATACCTCATCTTGATTCTTCTTTGATCATCTTAGCTTTATTAGGTTGTCCTTGGTGTGGCCCTTCTTGCTTCATCTTAGCTTGTCTGCATATCATCTTTTTCTTGAATCCCATGAATGGGACTTCTCAACGAGACATCTACTTTGGTTCATGAACCTTCTTTTGAGGATTCCACCATAAGATCTTAAAGGACCTTGTCTTGCGAATGTTCTTTTCTTTTGATGATGGAGGTCTTCTAAGATTTCTTAATCATGATCAATTTTCTTCCATCGTGGATGAGGTCCTATACTAGGTATGCTCCTTCTACATGAATATCATGAGCTATGTTCATCATGCTCCTATATTCTAGAAGATATTTCTAACCATGCATTTTGTTCTCATGTATAAATGCTCTTTCTAAATGAGTATCTAGAACTCTATGTACTTCATGTTTATAGATTCTAGAAGATGCTTCTAGCTATGCAATTTTAATTTTATTCTTATATGCTCCTATCTTACTCAAAATTTTGAAAGAAGATTTGAAGTAAAGAGTTTGACCTAGTCATAATAGAGATTTGGAGTATCTTCCTTCTTTTGCTTCTTTTCTTCTTCTTTCACTTCTTGAGTCATGTGAGCTTCTTCCCTCTTATTTTGTTGATGTTGTCCTTCTTAATCTTAGGACAATTCCTTTTGTAGTGTCCATATTCTTGGCATCAAAAACATTGGATTTTGGACATGTCTTTGTTGTTTGTTCTTCGTAGACCAAATTTGCCAAATTTTCCCTTCTCTTGGCCATGGTAGCAAGTGCTTGCTCCTTTCATCCCACATCTTCCTTTGCTTTAACTCTGATTTCCTTTGTCCTGCATAGAGACCACATTTCATTGAGTATGGTTGCTTCCTTCTTGGCATATATGCTTGATGTGAAGTTTCCCCAATCCTCAAGTAGAGCATTGAGTACTACAGTTGTCATCTCTCTGTCAGACATGACTTCCCCAAGCTCTTGAAGTTGATCTCTCATTTCAGGGATTTTCATGAAGTAGGGAGTTATTCCTTCCTTTGTTATCTTCATCTGGTACACTTCATTCCTTAGAGATATTACTTCTCTGGTTGTGCATACCGAGAATAGCTCTACTAGCTTATCATAAATTTCTTTTGATGTTTCAAATTTGGAGACATAAGGAATGAGAGAGACTTTGATGGATTCTATTAGAATCCTTTAAGCTCTTGTCCCATCCTTCTAATACTTGACTAAGGTTTGAGTTTGTTCCTTAGCAGGGCTAGTGATATTCCCTTTGATATGTTCTAGGAGTTCATTCTCATTGAGAAGTAAATCAGTCCTCTTCTTCCATGCAAGAAAGTTGTTGGTACCTACCAATTTGTTGCTTTCCTTGCAAAAAGGCATTGATGTATATTCAGAAGGGGACATATACTTGATAGATTTTGAGATGTGATGGATTTGCTTCCTCCTTGAAGATTTGATGGTTTGCCTTCCTAGGATCTGGATGTTCTTCAAGTTGCCTTCTCCAAGTGGACTTGCTTGATGAAGAGATTTGCTTGATGACTTGTACCTTGATGTAGGTCCTGCTTTGATTTGCTCTTCTTTGTAGCTGCCTTTATGTAAGGCTCTTCTTCTTGCTATGTAGTCTTCCTTGATGAGTGATAGGTGATAGGTCTTCCTTTCATTGAGTAGATTTTGCTTGATGCTTCAATCTTGTCAATGACTTTCCTTTATGAGTGTTCTTGAGTTGCCCTTTCCTTGATCTGTCACCTTAGCTTTGATACCATGTTGAAGAATCTAGGCCAATCAGGTGTAGAGTGATTCTTCGTTACTTGATAACAATTTGCGAAGTCTTTTTACAATTTGTCCTTGTTAGCTTAATCTTCTTGTTCTCTTATTAATGCATGTGTGTGTACTTCATCAAACTGCTATCAAAACATAAACAAGAAGACAAGATGTTGGTTCTCTGCTAGGGCTAAAACCTCTGCTCTTGAGAGGAAAACCCTTCAATCTCTTATTATAGATCTTTAGATGATGAATACCAAGGCACTCAACAAAATAGACACCAAGTTACCTCCAAGACGTTTGTCACTATCCTCTGCTCTATTTAGTCCACAATTCATTGTACTCCTCCATATGTCCTTGTTGTCCAGTCACTATCTTCGATTCCTTATATTGATGTCTTGAGACAGACTTGCATACTCTTGTTGGTTATAATACTAATTAGATATGCCACCACCGAGAGTTGTAGTCACAATTTATATTTACACGAGCTAGCACCAAGAGTTGTAGTCACAATTTATATTTACACGAGCCACCACCGATAGCAAACACTGTATATATATATATATAGTCCTTCTTCCGAGAGCTATCAAAGCGTATAGACTTCGAGAGACCTCTGAGATACATCACAAACTTCCGAGAGACTTTGCCATATTGTATGTATATTGTAGACAAACTTCCAAGATATTTACCATGCTCACTGTGTAAGCGTTCCTTTTCTTCGTTGGCTGTAATGTGAACTGATCCGCAAACTTCCTAGATATTTACCTCACTCATTGTGTATGCTTTCCTTTTCTTCGTTGACTGTAACGTGAACTGATCCGCAGACTTCTGAGAGTTATCACTGTTTAGATATAGACCTCCGAGATAGACTTCCGAGAGTTTGATGTTACCCTTGATCACTTCACCGAGATATCATTGTGTATGCATACAATCTTCGTTGACTGTAATGAATGATCCGAAGACTTGTTGCTTTAGACTCCACGTCACACCTTATATATATGTGTTAATGATAGTACCTTGAGCCGATAGGAGTGCCTTGAATTTAGGCCGACATATCATCAAGGAGATTATAGCATTTTTGTAGAGCGGATTTTCATGAGGATAGTGACACTTGTTCTTGGAGTGTAAATCTTTGATCTTATGACTATTATAATACTTATGATGAAACATAAAAACCTAAAGACATCAAGAAGTCTTTGACCTATGGTAATCACATCTTGCTCATGAAACCCATGATGCAAGGAATAATAATTCTCTTCATAATATTATAATTACAAGTCATAATGAAAACCGAACTTAATTACATTTTCTTCAACACTCCCTCTTAACTAGGGAGGTATTCATTTGATGGTACAAGGTTATTCTCAATACTAAAGAGATCTCATAAGAAGAGTTGAACTAGTAATCCATCTGTATAGCATCATTATAACCAACATTGTCACATAGCAAGGCCTTGACTAACAGCGCTATCTCTCAATAGATCAGAGCATAATGTTGGCTAGACCAACGATTATAGACACCTTTATCATTGTCTCTCAAGGTACATACCCACCTGGGTGTTCACTGAGTATGACCTTCTAAGACTATTCTTATCTTGGATTCCCAGCCCTCAAAGAGTATCGGTCCTCTTGCCTACTCTTATCTTGGATGCCCTACACATCCTCAAAGAGTATTGAATGCCAAATGATTACCCAATCCTCCCATTCTTTCTTCCCAAGTGAAGACAAAAATGTTGTGTCTATCTTGTGTCTACATTTCGATTCATGGTCTTCATTTAGACTTACGATTGATAGTCCTAGTTTAGTGCATGATACATGAGATGGAAAAAACACAATCTTCACTCCTTTGTAATCAGGGGTGATCCATAACTCCCTCTTGATCAGGGACTAGTCAGAGCTCCCTCTTAACTAGGGGCTCTTTCATTCATCAGCAACTTCTTCTTCGTGGGTCCTTCAGCTACTTGACCTCCTTCCTTTCTTTGATGTCATGAAGTCTTTGTTCGAACTTCTTCTAGGTAGGCCACCATCCATCGATCACTTTCCTTCCTGGTTTGTCATGGCATTGCTTCCTTCGTGGAAAGCGGCTTTCTTGTCATACATCAAGTTTTCTTATCATCTAGCTACTCCTTTGTCATTTGTCCATGCTTCGGAATACTCTTCTCATGGATGCTTTGTCATACTTGCTTATTTAAATGCTTCGACCTAGTAGCCCATCATGACTTCATCCTGATATTGCTTGAAGATTGCTTTTTCTTTTGTTGGATGGCTTCTTCATCACGACATCTTTGTAGAGTAGAATCAGTTATCTGCATTTTTCATATCTCCAAGGCTTTCATCGATGTCAAGGGTCCTTCCTTCCTTTTGTTGATTTTGGGTAGCATCAAATGTGCTCTAGCTCTAAAATTTTGTTGAGGGGATAGAACACATGAGATCTCCATAACCGAGAAATCGTTTGGAGAAATTCCACTCGATGAGGAGTTATTAAAATAATTAATATTTTTAATGGATTCCTAAGTCTAAAGTTAGGAAAATAAAAATATTAATGTGTATTAATAAAAATATGGGTGAGAAGGTTCTAAGTGACGACGATCAAGTTGTTTTAATCTTAGCCATTGATTAGAGGTTAGATCTCGGTTGTTGATTCATCAACAGGAAAAGTATAAGAGGAGGCTTGAGAGTCAGTTGGAGATACACCAAATTGATCAAAGAGTTAGATTTTTCTGGGGCGAGGTTTGCTGAGAAAATCGAACTAGTGATTTGTGCTGCAACGAGGGGCAGTTCGGCAAGGGAACTTCAATCTGAGGCTAAAGAATACATAGTAGAGAGGCAAAGCGCCACTGGGTGAGACAGCGCAATCCCAGAGAGGGTGATACATTGGCCGTATGGGCTGACACAGTTGACGCAGAAGCCGTAGGGGCTGACACAAGCGCTTAGAGGCAATGCTAGGGAGATTTTGTGGGGCAGAGAGGGAGCAATTCAGCAAATCGACTTTCTAAGCAAGGGAGGCTCACTGTGGGGGTGACGCGGCTCCTAGAGGAGGTGACGCAGTTCAAGCGCAAAGCTTGGAGCAACCATCGGTGCCCAACACTAGGAACAGTCGGGTCATCTGTGGGGTTTGATCGTCCAATTGCTGCATTGTCGGAATATATGTCTCTAGATAGAGGTACTTCTGCCAGGATTTTTCTCTGTTGGGTGAGCCATATCTAGCACCCTAGTTGTATTCAAGAATCTACTTAATTATATAAACCCTCTATCTGCTACACCGGTTTTACCGAATTGAGTTTTTCTGGGTACGATTGTCCAAAAGTGACAGTGTCCCTTGTGTGATTGTCTCAGTGTATTTCAATTCATGATTTGCATGTATGTGTAGTTTGCAATGTGTTTTACATCGATATTTATGTAATTAAATAACTTGTTAATGCAAAGAACAAGTAGGAGATGTTAAACCAATAATTACAGAAGGGGTTTCTGATGTGTAGATTGAGAAATTTTCACATGGTATCAGAGTGGTAGCAGATCATAGGCAACTGAAGACACCAACCAAAAAATCCAGAGAATTTGCAGTAGGAAAGCGGCTGTCCTGAGTGACAGCGCTCTTACAGAGCTAGAGACGCAGAAGGAGTGACGCAAGGCAGAGAAAGTGACGCAGAGGCTCACGCAGTGCCTGCGGCAGCAGAGGGTCGGCACAGAATAGCAACAAAGGTAGCTTCAGTATCAAGAGGCATCCATACTGACCAAGATGTCAGTGTTTGTGTGAGTTTTCAATTGCTTACTTCTTAGCAACTGAGTTGCAGTGCAGCAGTAAGCAGTGGCAGTGTTGTGGGCAGCATGATGTAGCATTTGGAGAGGGAGCTGCAGTACAAATGTAGCAATGGTAGTGGCAGAGTCATGGGCAGCAGTACAGGAAGCAGCAGTGCAGTGGATGAAGGGCAGCAGACCAAGCATCAGCAGCACAGAGGACCGATGTAGTGGATCAACATAGTACTTCTATTGAGAAGTATTACTAGAGCACATTCCTCGCTAAGAGGGAGTGTTGATTTTAGGTAGCATCAGATGTGCTCTAGCTCTGAAAATTTGTGGAGGGGCTAGAGCACATGAGATCTCCAAAATCCAGAAATAGTTTGGAGAAATTCCACCCAGATGAGGATTTATTAAAATAATTAATATTTTTAATGGGTTCCTAAGTCTAAACTTAGGAAAATAAAAATATTAATGGGTATTAATAAAGATAAGGGTGAGAAGCTCCTAAGAGACAAGGATCAAGTCTGTTTTAATCTTACCCGTTGATTAGGGACTTAATCTCGGTCGTTGATTCATCAACACAAAAAGTATAAGAGAAGACTTGAGGATTATTTGGAGACACACCGACAGATACTCAGTATCTCAAGGAAAATCGGTTATGAAGTAGACGAGATCGATTTCAGACGAATAGTTGCTGGGTGGAAGAAGACAAGGGCATCATTAGCAAGCAGTGATAGAGGAGGAGGTGACGCAGGGACAGTGAGAGACAGCACAGAGAGAGACGCAGGGACAGTGGGAGGCAACGCAAAGAGAGACGCAGAGCCTAGGCACGCTGACGTAGAGGGACGCAGAGCCACACTGGGCCACGCAGAGTGACGCAGAAGTGGGAGCAAGGTCTCCAAAGTGTCAGAAGGTCTCAAAGGGAAAGTCTCAAGTGTTTTCTTTCAGTTTCTCTGTAAAATCATTCCTTGTAAAAGCAATTGCTGCTGAAGATTAATAAAGCCCTCATCTGTTGCATTGGTTTTCCCACATTGGGTTTTTCTAGGGACAATTGTCCAAAAATAACTGTGTTGATGTGATTGGTTGTTGTGCATGTATTTTTCTCTAGATAATTGTGTGATAAAAGCAATAGAATTTATTTTTATAATTACTGAAGGGATTTCGTAAATAACTTATTGTGAATAATAAGTAGGTGAAATAAATCAGTTGTTGGAGTAGTAGAATTTCAGTTTAGAAATTTTCACATGGTATCAGAGCAGAGATCCGGCAACAGGAGAGGAAAATCGATTATGGGTCAAGAGCATGATGCAGAGGCATCCACTCAAGGGGACTCGTGTAGATTTCCAGAAGAATGCACAAGGGACATAAATTACGACTATTCTATGTTAGCTTCTAGATTGGAAGAAGAAGTCTCTTGCTTATCAGGAAGAAAGAATGAATTTTCAAATCACCATGGGAAATAAGGCAAAGTGTACTCCAGGAGGAAGAGGCACTATAGCTTTTCAAACTGAAGCAAGAAAGCGGCTTCGAGCAACCAATGTGCTGCATGTGTCAGGATTGGGGATGAACTTACTTTCCACATCTCAACTTCAAAACGAGGGTATGATGTTTTCTTCGTTAAGGAGAAAGTATATGTCAAACACCCGAGTTGGAAAAAGAAGGCCTAGATTGGAATCAGAAGTAACAGGTTGTACAGGTTGCAGCTAGAATCACCAATGGCACTAATAGGCAATAATGGAGACAAAGATTTGAATGAACTATGGCACAGGAGTAGGGGACACTTACACCATGGAGCTTTGAGAATTCTCAGGAAAACAGTGTTAGGAGTTCCAAAACTAAGTACTGAACGAGATGATGTATGCAAAGGGTGCGCTCTGGGCAAGTATGCCAAAGCAGCGTTTTCCAGAAGTAACAATAGGGCTAAGAGTGTGCTAGGATTGATACACTCAGACATATGTGGAACAATGTCCACAAAATCTCTTAGTGGCGCCGAATACTTCGTCACCTTCATCGATGACCATTCTAGGAAGACTTGGATCTACTTTCTAAGAACCAAGGATGAGGTTTTCGGTCGATTCAAAGAGTTCAAGGCTCTAGTGGATAATCTGACAGGAAAGAAGATAAAAGTGTCGCGCTCAGACAATTGTGGAGAGTATGTTGACAAGGACTTCACCGATTTTTGCACTAAGGAAGGCATCAAAAGAGAGTTGACAGCTTGTTACAATATGGAGCAGAATGGAGTAGCAAAAAGGAAAAACGGGACTATTGTGGAAGCAGCTAGGGCAATGTTGTATGATCAGGATATACCTAAATTCCTATGGGTAGAAGCATGCAGCACGGCAGTTTATGTCCATAATATGACTCCTCATAGGGCATTGGGCAAAATCACTCCGGAGAAGGTCTTCATCAGGAAGACACCTGAAGTCAGTCATTTCAGGATATTTGGGAGTTTAGTGTATTGTCGTATACCTGAAGAGGAGAAAGAAATTAGCTCAAACTGCTGAGAAGGGATATCTTGTCGGATATAGCGAGAATGCTAAGGCATATAGAGTCTATCTTCTAGGGAGTAGGAAGGTAATAGTTCAGTGGGATGTAAAGTTCATGGAGGACAGAGCTTTCAGGAAATCCTGAGAAATGCCTTCCGAGGAGCAGTTGAAAGACGAGTCATTGGTCAAACAACATCAATCAGCGGAAACTAGTACCAAAAATTCTCCTGAAGACAAAGCTTTAGAACAAGAGGAATCTCAGCAAAAGGAAGAGTCGATAGATGTACCTACTACCAGTGGAAGAACGAACCGGGAACTCCGACAAATTCTACGAGATGCAGACGACTTCATTGGTGCACCCAGGAATAGTAAAACGGAGCGAAGACAGTGAGACAAATACCAGGCCTTAATAGCTTAGTTTTGGGAACCTTCTAGTTTTCAAGAGGTCGTTCAACATCAAGTATGGGTGGATACTATGGTGCAGGAATACAGCTCTATAATGGTCAATGATGTCTAGGAACTGGTACCTAGGCGTCATGACAGATTAGTGGTAGGTTCGAGATGGATCTACAAGGTCAAATATGCTGCAGATGGTACTGTGGACAAATACAAAGACAAGTTTGTGGCTAAGGAGTATGCTTAGAAGGAAGGGATAGACTACGAAGAAACCTTCGCCGCAGTAGCCAGGTATACTTCTATTAGAACCGTGATATCTCTTGCAGCACAGATGGGGTGGGAGATTCATCAAATGGATGTCAAGACATCATTCTTGAACGGGGTAATAGAAGAGGAAGTATACATTGAACAGCCAGAAGGTTTTGAGACACATGAGAAGAAATCTCATGTATGCAGATTAAAGAAAGCCTTGTAAGGGCTTAAACAGGCACCTAGGGCATGGTACGGTCGAATTGATGGCTACTTGCAGAAGATGGGGTTCGTCAAGAGTGACGCAAACCCTAATCTCTACTATCCAGTTGTAGAGAATAAGCCTCTAATCCTAGTGTTATATGTGGGTGATCTCTTCCTGAAGGATCATCCAGACTCATCAAAAACTGCAAGAAGAGCCTAGCCACAGAATTTGACATGAAGGATTTGGGACAGATGCATTATTTCCTGGGGTTGGAAGTTTGGCAGCAGAAGGGTGAGATCTTCTTTGGACAAGGGAGACATGCTACATAAATCTTGAAGAGATTCAGGATGTAGGACTGTAGACCTATGGCTACTCCAATGATCACCAACTAGAAGAAGATTGATGCATCAGAAGATAAAGACGTTGATCCCACATTGCACAAACAGCTTATAGGGTCCCTGATGTATCTAGTCAATACCAGGCCAGACATTTGTTAAGTTGTCAACACCCTCAATCAGTTCATGGTGGAACCTAAGAGCACACACTGGGCAGCAACCAAACATGTTCTCAGGTATATACAAGGAACAGTTGAGCATGGACTATTGTACACAAGAGGCAATGACATCAAGTTGAGTGGGTTCACTAACGTAGATTGGGTTGGAAGTTCAGTAGATTGAAAAAGTTCAGCTAGGTACTATTTCAACATTGGATAGGGAATGACCTCCTGGTGCAGTAGGAAACAGAATCCATGGCTCTGAGCTCAGTTGAAGCAAAATATATGGCAGCTAGCACAGCGTCGTGCGAAGCCATATGGCTTCGAAAATTGCTTGTGAATCTATTCAGGTGAAGGATGGAAGTGACCAAGATCATGTGTGATAATCATAGTTCCATCAAGCTCTCTAAGAATCCAATATTTCATGATCGGTCGAAGCACATTGATATCAGGTGTCACTTTGTCAGAGACTGTGTCCAACGAGGGGCAATGCATTTGAGATATACTCCTACAGGAAAACAGATGGCAAACATCCTCACCAAGGCTCTAGGAAGAACAAAGTTTGTTTATTTCAGGGAGAAGATGGGAATGGTAAAGAATCCATTTCAGTAGTAGAAATGGATAAGTGTCAGGAGTTGCAGTGCAACATTTAGTAGTGGTAGTGCTATGGGCAGCATGATGCAACATGTTGAGAGGGAGCTGCAGTGCAGGTGCGGCAGTGGCAGTGGCAGTGTCATGGGCAACAGTACAAGAAGCAGCAGTGCAGGGGATGTGAGGCAGCAGGCCAAGCATCAGCACAGGTACCGATGCGAAAGATCAGTGTGATGTTTCTATAGTGAAACATTGCTAGACCACATTCTTTGCTAAGAGGGACCGTTGATTTTTCGCATCAAATATGCTCTAGCCTTGAAATTTGGAGGAGAGGCTAAGGCACATGAGATCTCCAAGACGCAGAAATCATTTTGAGAAACTCCACCCAGATGAGGAGTTAGTAATATAATTAATATTTTTAATGGGTTCCTAAGTCTAAACTTAAGAAAATAAAAATATTAATGCGTATTAACTAAGTCACCTGATACGGGGATTCAAGATTCGTAGGATGCATGGATTCGAGTGTCGGATTCGGACACGTTGACCCCCCGAAACATGACACGTAGGATTCGTTATATATTATTTTATTAAAATATATATATATATATATATTAAAAAATAGATATTTCTTACACAAATTCTCATTAATGATACAAATTCATTGATTTTAAACATAGATCTTCATCTAGATGTTAGTTTTACTATTTACAAAGTAAGTTAGTAACATTATAGCATGCATAGTACATACAAAATTCAAATACATGTCACATAAATCATGATTCATAAATGAAAGACAACGTACAAGATAGTAAGATAAAAACACTGACAACTGTAATTTTCTCATTAAGTCATCAAATCAAAATGTGTTACATAGGTAGTGCAATGCTAATGGCAAATAGAAATAGAAAATAATAATTATATATAACTATATTTATGAGAGGGCGTACTATACATTCATATCTCTATGCACTGTAATATTTATATGTTTGAACTTGTAGAGACTACAGTAACATATGATGTTCTGCCCAGCAAGAGATTAATTTCCAGCATTGCACACAGGGTGAACTATTCATACTTCACATGCTATCATTTGTATTATTTGGGTTTCAAATAGGTGTTCAAGAACAGTTAATAAAATAGCTGGGTATATATACATCTATGCTCTTGCAACCCAATATTAGACATAGTAATTACAATCAGCCACTCAATGAGTGATACATTCTTGTGGCACGTATAGATAAAGTTAATTCATGATTATGATCACCATTCTTTCAGCAATGTAGACACAACATGTAGGATTTCACACAAGTGTATACTTATTTAATAAAGATCTAGGCTATGAACTGTAGCATTCCTTTTACCACACAAGAATCTATAATGCAAGCATCATAAACTTGAGCAGTGTCCATAACCACCCTTAATGCTGAGATTAATTAGACTCGAGAATCCATGCATATAGAGTACCGCAATTTTCACTTCTTGGGATTCGAATCCCAAAATGGGACACGTTGTGTCCTAACCGAACACGATCGGGATTCGATCGTGTCCCGTTAGGACACATCGTGTCCCAATTTGGGTTTCGAATCTCCAACGAATAATGTCCGATTAGTGGGATTCGGACACGTCACCTAGTTTGAGCAAATCCGGTTTCGTAGGGTATTAATAAAGATAAGGGTGAGAAACTTCTAAGAGACGAGGGTCAAGTCTGTTTTAATCTTAGCCGTTGATTAGGGACTTAATCTCAGTCGTTGATTCATCAACAGGAAAAGTATAAGAGAAGATTTGAGGATCATTTGGAGACACGCCGGCAGATACTCAGTATCTCAAGGAAAATCGATTCTCAAGTAGAGGAGATTGATTTAAGAGGGAGAATTGCAAGGTGGAGGAAGAGGAGGGCATCAACAGTGTGTAGTGACAGAGGAGAAGGTGACGCAGGGATAGTAGGAGACAACACATAGAGAGACACAGTCCAGAGGAAAGAGGCAGAGCCTACACAGGCTGACACAGAGGGACGCAAAGCCACTCAAAGCCACACTGGGCCACACAGAGTGACGCAAGGGTGACGCAAAAGGGGAAGCAGGGTCTCCAAAGTGTCAGAAGGTCTCAAATGGAAAGTATCATGTGTTTTCTTTTAGTTTCTTTGTAAAATCATTCCTTTTAAAAGCAATTGTTGTTGAAGATTAATAAAGCCCTCATCTATTGCACCAATTTTTCCACATTGGGTTTTTCTGGAGACAATTGTCCAAAAATAATTGTGTTGATGTGATTGGTTCTTGTGCATGTATTTTTCTCTAGGTAATTGTGTGATAACTATAGTAGAATTTATTTTAATATTTACTGAAGAGATTTTGTAAATAACTTATTGTGAAAAATAAGTAGGTGAAATAAATCAGTTGCTGCAGTAGTAGAATTTCAGTTTAGAAATTTTCACAACCTCTTGGTGAATGGTCATGATCTTTGATCATGCCCTTTGCCTCATAAACTACTAATTACAATTACCTAATTTTTTATATAACATTCCCTTCCTCCCAAAAAATGCTTTGTCCTCAAAGCATATGTAACGACAAATGTTGTGACGAAATGCTTCGGTCTCCCAAGAAGCTTCTTCTTCTGGTAAGTCCTTCCACTTGATCAAATATTCCTCGATTACATGAGATCAGAGCTTCTTTTCCCTGGTGGATATGATACCTTCTAGTTCTAAAATGACCCTTCCTTTATCATCTAAGGATGGAAGCGTTGTTTGTGCTGATTGATGGTTGCCCAGTGCCCTTTTAAGGCAGGAGACATGGAAGACGTTGTGAACACGACTTTTATCCAGAAGGATTAAACTATATGCAACTTGGCTGATCTTTTTGTTGATCTGGTATGGTCCATAGAACTTTGGTGCCAAATTATGTTTTCCATTTTGTTTCAAGGACAACTATTTGTATGGCTGGAGCTTGACAAATACCCATTCTCCAACATCAAAATCTCTCTTGGTTTTGTTTCGGTCAGCTTGTTGCTTCATACGGTTTCTTGCATTATTTAAATTTTCTTTTAGGGTTTGGACAATTTTTTGGGTTTATACTAGTTGGTTTTTAACAGCGGGTAGATTTGTCTGGACGGTAGCTAGATCCTTCCATTTCGGAGGTTCGTACCCATACAAAGGTTGGAATGGAGTCATTTTTGCTAACGTATGGTTAGTAGAATTATACCACCATTCAGCGAGATGCAACCACTGAACCCACTTATTTTGTTTTTTTGTAGCGTAACAACGTAGGTAGGCTTCCAAACATTTATTAACAACCTTCGTTTGTCCATCTGTTTGAGGGTGGTAAGCGGAACTCATATTTAGCTAGGTTCCTATACAGTTGAACAATTCCTTCCAAGAATTACCCTTAAATTTGGCATCTCTATCACTCACAATGACTTTCAGAAAACCGTGTAATTTATAAATATTTTTGCAAAATATCTCAGTGATTTGTTTAGCTGAGTCTGATTTCCTCATTGCAATAAAGTGAGCATATTTGGTGAGTTTGTCGACTACTACGAAAATCTTATCCTTGCCCTCGGATACAGGTAATCCCTCAATAAAGTCCATTGATATTTCTTCCCATTTCTGATTAAGAATGTTTAAGGGGTGAAGTAATCCAAGCGTCATAATATTTTCACTTTTATTTCTTTGACATTTGTCACATTCTACTACATATTTCTGAATATCATGACTCATCCCCTTCCAAAAGAATAATTGAAGTGCATTATAGTAAGTTTTAAAGGATCCTACATGTTCGACTGATAGTGAACCATGTGACTCCTTGAGTATCTTGGATTTAAACTTGGAGTTTGAATTCAAATAGATTCTTCCTTTGTACCATAGAATATCGTTCTTCCACTCAAATTTTGAGTTCTCTGGAAGTTTATTGATTATCACGGTTACTTCTGTATCCTTGGCATACTCACTTCGAATCTCATTAAGCCATTCAGGAACAACAACCGAGACTGCAAGTAATGTTGGTCCTCCATCCTTCCTAGACAGGGCATCTACTACTACATTGTCTTTTCCCTTTTTATGGAGTATCTCCATGTCAAAGGCGACAATTTTTCAATCCATTTTTGTTGTTCTTCGGAAAGTTTCTTTTGTTGGAGGAGGTGTTGGAGACTGTTATGGTCTGTTCGAATGGAGAACTTACTTCCCAACAGATATTGTTTCCACTTGGCCAGTGCGTGCATAATAGCGAGCATTTCCTTGTTGTATGTGGATTTAAGACGTTTTCGTTTATGAGCTTCCTACTTTCAAAAGCTACTGGATGCCCCTCTTGCATTAACACTGCACCTATACCAAACCTGGAAGCATCACACTCAATCATAAATGGTTTAGAGAAATCTGAAGTTGCCAATACCGGGGCATTACACATAACTTCTTTCAATTCTTTAAAACACCTTCCTGCCTTCCCATTCCATTGAAATGAATTCTTCTTTAAAAGGTTTGTTAGAGGTGCACTTATATGTGCATAGTTTTTAATAAATTTTCGGTAATATCCAGTCAATCCTAAGAACCCTCTTAGCTTGGATATAGTAACAGGTTTGGTCCATTCCTTTATAGCCTTGATTTTATTAAGGTCCACTTTTACTCTTTCATGGGATATTGTCTCCAAGATATTCTACTTCTTCCTTCCCAAAGGTGCATTTGGATTTCTTGGAGTAGAATTGATGCTCTTCCAGTAGTGTAAGACTTTATCCAGATGTTGTAGGTGCTCCTTCCAAGTTCTATTATAAATTAAAATATTATCAAAGAATACTAATACAAACATCCTAAGATATGAACGGAATAACTCGTTCATAGTGGCTTGGAATGTTGTTGGTGCATTAGTTAACCCAAAGGGCATTACTTTAAATTTGTAGTGACCTTCATGTGTTCGGAACGCAGTTTTTGGTATGCTGCCAAAGTGATTTTGATTTGGTAATAGCATGACCTTAAGTCCAATTTTGAGAAGTATTTTGCGCCATCTAATGCATCCAACATTTCATCCATAAAAGGAATTGGGAATTTGTTTTTAATCGTTATTTTGTTTAATCCCCTATAATCAATGCATAGCCTGAATGATCCATCCTTCTTCCTTACCAATACAACTAGAGCAGCATACGGACTCTTACTTTTTGAGATGATCCCACATTTTAAAAGGTCTTGGATTAATCTCTCAATTTCCATCTTTTGGTGATGCGGATATCGATACAGTTTGATGTTGACGGGGTCTAATCCTGCTTTGACTTCTATTGTATGCTCGATTTCCCTATTAGGCAGCATTTTCATGGGCAGGTCTTGGAATATTTTTTCGTGCTTATGAATTAGCTCTTGTACTTCTGGTGACTCTTAGTTGATCACTTTTTTAGATAACATTTCTAATTGGTGACATCGTACTACATAGGTTGGTGCTCCTTTTCGAATCATTTTCATCATTTGGGATGACGTCACGATTTGATTTTCTGGTGCTTGGAAACAGTATAACTTGTACCTCCGCCCTTCCCATTTAAAGCTTATAAACTGCTTTTTGATGGTTGGCAGAGTAAGTGCCTAGGGTTTGTAGCCATTGGATACCTAAGACCACATTTACTCCTCTTAATGGTACAGTGTAGAACGGAGACTCTAAATTAAAGCCTTGAATTTGCAATTTGACCTTATGGCATTTCCCTACCTTTTCAATCTTCTTGCCGTCAGCTACCATCACCTTCATGTTGGGCATGGGAAATGTGAAAATGTTGAGTCTCTTTGCCATGGTTAAGTCTAAAAAATTGTGGATTCTACCGATGTCGATGAGAGCCATTGCGTTGTTCTTCTTGATATGCCCTTTTAATTTTAAAGTCTGGGGTTGTGATATACCTGTCAGCCGATAATGACACTTGCGGAATGGTTTCGTCATCTAATTCTAGAGAGAATTCTAGGGCATCTTCTATTCCTTCTATGTCTGATTCATCACTGTTTGAATCATTAGTTGCTTCATAGTTATATAGGTTCTATCTCTTTTCCTTTAGCACGCCTATGTTTAGGGTCCCACTTTTTGCCACAGTGTTTGCACTTGCCCTCTTTCATCCTTTGCATTTCCACGTTAGATTTTTCTCCCTCACAAAGATGTGGTGGAACATATTTTGTATTGTCCGTATTCGCAAACAAGGGAAATCTTCGTCAAGAGTATACTTTTTCCAGCTTTGACCACAATATCTTTTCAAATTTCTTTTCGGCAGCTTTTGCTTTTGGTCTTGCTACTTCTATCGACGTAATGTCATGAAGCTCAAGTTCTACTCGTAGATGGGTTTTAAGTCGGGAGATGTATGATTAGATTACACGAGATTTTGATAACCCAGGTACTCGTCTTGCTAAGGTCTCCCATTCTCGAGTGTATTCATCCACATCTCCTTTTTGTCGCAATCTGATCAGTGTTGAACAGAACTCTTCTTCCTTTGACACCTTGGAACCTTTTAAAGAATGCATCCTTGAATTTTCTCATACTGATAGTGAGTGTCGTCTTCATCCACCACATATACCAATTATATGCTTCGCCTTCCATTTTCATGGAAGCGTACCTAATCTTTTCGTCATCATTATCAATATCGCAAATCTCGAAATACGCTTTTGCTTTATTGAACCACACAACGTTGCATTTTTCCTTACCATCAAACTTGGGTACCTCAAGCTTTGCTCTTCGGTGATATGTCGCTAACGATGGAGTGAAAAGAGGGTATTAATTGGTGAATGAATTCCAGAGCTGCTTATTTTGAAAATTCGCGTTACTATTTCCTTGATGGTGCGTGGATGATTTTTTTGGAAACTCGGTTTTTTCATGAGAATCTGCTGAATTTGTTGAATCTGATGAATTGTGTTGTTGATTACCTCTATCATCCTGGAATATTTGTTCAGGTGTAATCTTCATCTTGTCACAAATAGGAGTTAGTATTGTCATTGTCTGATTATGATTCATTTTGGCTTTAGTATGGTTATGCCCGAGCTGTCTTTCTATCCAATTTGTCATATCTTGAAGCTTCTTCATATTTGTCGGAATGTCCGATAACCTTACTCTTGAGATCGACTAATTTCTGGTTAAAATCATCGGAATGGCTAGTCATCCTATTCTCAAGATCAATCAATTTTTTGTTGAAATCAGTCATTGTCATCGACGACATTGAACGGGTTTGTGGGGGTGTATATTTGTCCGCCAGTTTAAACTTTCTTCCTTAATTTGAACTAATTTTAATAATATAATATATTTTTTATATAATATAATTAAATTAATTAAATATTGAAATTATTTATAACATAAAATTGTTTTTTAATTATATAATGAAATATTAAAACTATATAATAATTAATGTAACTATAGATTATTTATGAATAGTGGAAAAGCATTGAAGGATGAAGGTCAACAGTGACATTTTTTTAATTATATAACGAAATATTAAAACTATATAATAATTAATGTAACTATAGATTATTTATGAATAGTGGAAAAGCATTGAAGGATGAAGGTCAACAGTGACATTTTTTTAATTATATAACGAAATATTAAAACTATATAATAATTAATGTAACTATAGATTATTTATAAATAGTGGAAAAGTGTTGAAGGACGATGGTCAACAGTGAAGTTGGATGTCACGGATGTGGTCGATTGGGAAGAACGAAATGGTTGTTGAGTTGTTGGCTATGGATAGAAAGATGGTTGTGCGAAGACAGAGCAAATGGTAGTGTACGAGTGAACAAGGGCATAGACTGGCGGAGAGAACGGCAGTTGGGACTAGTGTGGATGGCGGAGGATAAGACGGAACACAGAAGGTGCGGGGCTACGAACAGGACGGCAGGCAAAGAAGGAGGACAACAACAGAGAACGGCAAGATGGACGCAGGGAGGCAACAGGAGACACGGAGGGAGTCAAAACGTGATAGAAGCAGTGGAGTGGAATCGAAATGATGGGAGTTAACAGTGGAGTGAATGATGGGCGTTAACAATGGAGTGGACGTTTCAATGCATTGCCTTGTTAGGGAACCGAACCCCTCTAATACCAGATCGAACAAATAAACTCATCTATTCAGCAAATTCATATTTTATTATTATTATAATTAAACAGATAGAAGATGATACAATTGGTGGGAGGCCCCTAGCTTTATACTGCCTTGGGTGCCTCTTGGTGAATGGGCATGATCTTTGATCATGCCCTTTGCCTAATAAACTACTAATTACTATTAACTAATTTTTTTATATAACAATCACTTATTTCTCTAACCTGTTCAATTTCTCCATCCTGATCCTCTAGATTTTTTTGTTCATGAGATCTTTCTAAGAAACTTAGACTGATTGCTTGTCTTCTACTAGTTGCCTCTTTTGCATCATATCCTTCTGCATCACTCTCTGCTTCCTTTCCTTCACTCTCAACCCTTTGATCACTAATATCTCTTTCTGGCTCGGTATCTACTCCTTCTCCTTCCCTTTCAACATCAACTTCATCTAGATCATCATCTTTATCTTTTTTCGTTTCTTCGTTTCTTCACTGTCGCTATCACCTTCCTTATTATTGATTTCCTTTAGACATGCTTTAACTTCAGCATATGATTTTTCCCATTGCTAAAGCTTTTCTTGAATTTTACTAAACGGCTCAACGTATTTAGGGTGAGAACTTAACGACATATTGTGCAGAGAACAACGTTCAAGGACTCACATGATTATATTGTGCGGCATGGCTCTAATACCACTGAAGCAACAAAACTTTATAGATTGTTGACTTAATGTAAAAATACACAAGAGGTATTTTATTATATTATATATATATATAATATATATATATATATATATATATAGATAATGTCAAATGATGATGATATTACAATGAGGACCCGCATATATATACCTAAGCAGGTGTCCTTTCATGACTGGGCATGTTCTTTTAGATATGCCTTTTCATTTAAATCAATGACTATTTAACATAATCAATATTTGATTATTTAATATTTACATTTGTATTTTTATTTTATTTTATATAATTTATATTTGCAATAGCCGACTTGATGTGGAGGATACATAAATTATCTTTGACATAATACTAAACCTTTTTACATGATTCAAAAGCCCAAGAAGGGTTTCTTTGAATGTACAATGACTCTATAAACTCAATATTAATCCTAAGAGTGCACAATAGGGACTTTGAGTAAACTAATGATGACCCAAGAATGAAACCCATGCTTTAATAAGTCATTGTTACAACAATAAAAATTCCTTTCTTTATTATTTTTGACAAGTACATTACATGATGACTCAAATACATTAATGAAGACCAAACCTAGTTACATTTTCTAACAAGTCCCACTATATATTGGTGACCAATTTCCTCAAATTGTAGGCAATAAGCTCACACTTTTCTATTTGAAGTTTCGGCCTGTGAATAGTCATGTGTTATCTGAAGGAAGGTCAAAGTTGTTGGGAAATCTTCTGGTGTTTATGATTATTTTTGGGCTTATGGATACATCTCGGGGGATCGCTTTTCGTTATAGCAAAGTACATTGATCTGGACGTGATCTAAACCCTTGTAAGATCAGGCAGAACCTTGCGGATGCCACAAAATCGAGTGCAAATTTGATGTCTGTTCTAGGGCCTTTTGACAGAGATCTACTCGGATCTGTTTCCTGAAGCTTTTCACAATTCTTTGTGGATATTTCTGCATAGATATTGGTCTCCTTACAATGATTGTCATGCGGATCTTTGAGGCCAAGTTCCAAGAAGACCTGAAGGGTATTCCAGCTCCATTTTTTATCACACCTGCGTCTCTCTAAATACATCTCACACCTCCTGTTTGGCAACAAATATGTGCAGAAGTGCAGTCCTCTTCTGAGAAGATTTCAACCCTCCTAGGGCAAGAATTTATTGCAAAGGAGAAGAACGTTCTTTGGATCACGTCTTTAGGCCTGTGACAGAGTTACTTTGCAGCTTAATGAAAGGATTTGGCTGCTGATCTAAGGTATGAATTGCAGAGGTTTACTTGACTTCTTTTTTTGGTCATTCCTTTGCACTAATCTGAAGATCTTTTAGTGTATATCCTTAAAAATATGTGGTGGAGATTCGGCTCATTCACTAAGGTAACTTGGCATCTTAATAAAGCCCTAATGAGATCTATTCTGTAGCAGCCACAGATCTGAGGTATGTCCTTAACCTCTGCATGGATTTGAGCATTTTCATGGCTTGTTTCTCATCTGCAAGTTGATCCAAAATTGAAGGAGGGTTTATGGCATGGAAAACTGCTTGTTCAAGACCTCTTCTTGATCTGCCATCCTTTGACTACACACTGTAATACTTTAGGGTAAATTTCTGAGTACGAATAAGGTCTCCTGCATTGTAATGAAACATTGATATTGTCTATAAGGACTATTCATAAACTGATCTAAGGACCAAGGGATTTTGTCAGGCAGAATTTCTTTTGGCATAAAGTCTTTGTGGATCACTTCAAGGATTGTTGAGCTCCTACAGTGGCACTTAAATCTGATTTGGGCAACATACTTACAAAGGGTTTTGGAGTGACAGTGCAATGGTTTCGTTAATAATCTACTTACATATTGTACTTGAACACTGATATGGCTATTTGTGTAGTGTTACTACAACTTCTTGTTGTATTTAATATCGTGTCACAGAGGGTATGGCAGATTGAAATTTAGAGGACAGAGTTACTTATCAGAGAGTTGTTAAATTGAATGATCAATGTATTTAATGTTGTCAGAGATAAGTTAGTATATACTGAGGACTGTGCCAAAAGACTTTGTGTATGCTTGTACGCAGGGCATGTACTACTATCAAGAAGCAACTAGGGTTTGCAAAAATATTGCTTTGCAGGTTCACATGTTCACAAGATCTGGCAAATGCTACTAATGACAATGTCAGATTGATATGTGCTGGTATGATTCACAGATAGTATTATTGACAAAGTTTTTCACTGGTAATTGTTTTGATATGAAGCTGTAGCTGATTTGAGATGTGACCAAAGGTCAACATGACAGAGAAGTTTGTATGCCACTTATGTTGACTATGTATTAAAGAGTGATGTCCAGGCATTGCTGGAGAGTAGACAGAACTTGTTGAGCTGGCAAATTGAAGAAGGTGATCTGTTTAAGCAGTGATAGGAAGAATTGTATTGCGGAAGATTGGTATAACAGAGAAAACTGGTGAGTTAAAGCTATAATTTGCTTGGGGTACTTATGACGTGAGTCTACTGTTGTGGTATGCTTATGTTGCTGCAAATGTATTGTTCCTTAGATGCTGAAGATTTGATGAGTTGGATTTGATCTCATGGGTGAGCAGAGTCACTGAATGCATGTTTGAAAAGCTAGGGTTTGATTTTCAATTAAACATTTGCTGCAGAGAAGTTTTTGTATTAATGAGACATGTTTGGCTACTGAGGAATGTCTTGATAAGTACAGATGAGATGGGTTTGACATTTGACAATAATGATGAGCAGATTTGATGATTGAACAGATATTGTATTGCATTTTGTTGAGGTCTATTGAGCAGAGAGCATTATCGTCCAGATAGGGTTTGGTATTGATGTTGAACAAAAGCGGATTTGATTGTGGTAGTGAACTTGAAAGATGTTATTAGGGGTTGATCTTTTTAGCAGAAGTTGTGGTTGTTGCTGACAACCTTGTGCCGGTATTGCAAGATCGACAGAGTCAGTATGTTGCATTTGATATTATTTGTTTTGATATTGAGCACAGGTGGATCCAGTGTGAAAATTGTGAAACATGGTCCGCCGTAGTGAGTTGAAGGTTGGAGGCTTCAAGGCAAGAGGTAGCTTGTTGAATAGGGAGGCAAGATGGTGCAAGGCAAAAGAGTGGAGTCTCCTTCAGGTCAGAGCCTAAGAACACTTTAGGGTGGCAGGGTGGTGCTAGGGCAAGTTGGAGTTTGCATAGGTCATTGGAGTGTCCTTTCAGTTGGAGCTGGTAAACAAGGTGTTAAAGCATCCTTCAAGTTGGAGTCTATAAACTAGGGCATTGGAGCATCCTTCCAGTTGGAGCCTCCTTCAATTGAAGCTAAAAATCTTGTAAGTTGGGGCTTCCTAATTAATGTAAATTATTGACGAAAAATATTAAGAAGCATTTGGTGGTTTTCTCCCGAAAGGGTTTCCACCTAAAAATCTCTAGTGTACTATCATTATTGTTGTGCTTTGCTTGAGTGTCTTGATGATTGTTTTATGTTTATCTGATGTTAATTATAATTAATGCTCTGTGAAGCTAAAAATTAACTAATTGAAGAGAAATATTGATTCACCCCCCATCTCAGTGATAAAATTAACTCATTACAGCATTACATCATGCTCTATTTATAGGCATCTTCTTACCTACAGAATCAATTACAAAAGGTTGAAGATCATTGATTGAGATCCCAAGAATTTCATGATTCCTAACCATTTCTAACACATTTCAATTGTAGTCAATCACCATTCGACCTTTTTGTCAATCGAACTATCTCGCATAAATATTAATCAAAAGGACATATAGTTCTACATGTTAAGCTACATAGAAGGTAAACCACTACAATAACTTGAGTAGGGAACACAACCCATAAGCTTAACACAAAATTTAAGTATAGCAATAGTAATGAATGGTGGAAATATCTCTTCTTTTACTCTAGCTATCATACATATCATAGAATATCTCACCCAATTGCTTGTAGAAATACAATCACATCCTATTTATATATTCCAATGAGTTAGCACTCATCACAATGATTTATACAATTTGATGACCTAAATTAACACACCTTACAATGATCATTATGTTAAAAAATACACCTAGAGGGGCGCTAAGGGATTGCAAGCCCAACGCTCATCCAAGATTAACATTATCTATCCTAAAATGTACATTTTTTCCCGAACATGTTTGCAATCAACACGTTCTAGCTCTAAACGTCCAAAATGTGAAGAACTGTTGAAGCAGGATTGTTGAAGAGATGGGGAAGAGCCAACTATAACATTGAAAGATTTTCATCATCAAACACTAACATAGAACATGTGGTCAACTATAAATTGGAAAATACATTGTACATTGGAGCCCAATCTAGTTATCAATTCAGAATTCCTCAAATTGGCAAGAACATAATCTTCCAAGATGGTATGGAATACATCCAAAATTGCTACGTGACATAGGAAGCTAAAATTGTTGTAAAAGGCAATCACATTTTGCAAACAACTCATCAAAGCTTCTTTCCCAAAGTCTCAAAGCATAGTGCCTCTTTACAAGCAGTATCCTCTTGTGGATTTCATGTAATAATGATGAATAGCATCAAGCCCCTGTGGAAGTATAGTTTGGTTTCTTGTGAACCAAGCAACTCACTGCAGTGAAGAAGCACACAATAGTAAATGAGTGGCATGATTCTTACAACAGCCAAAAACTCATATCCAAATATTGCTACACAGTGGTCTCCAAATCTATCTATTGGAGCTTTGTCAACACTTCTTCAACACCAAACAATACACACAACATTTGGTGCATTCATCTCTATCTCAAGCACATTCCTTGTTTCTACCCATTGTCTTTCCAAATCTAGCATTCTTCTACTTTAAACTTCATGATCTTCACTTAAGTCTTGTGCGTGAAGAAAAGTCTAAACATCTACACACGAACACCTCAAACTAACATTTCCCTACTCCAAAATTTGATAAATTTGTATCAAATTTCAATTTTTTTCATAGTGCATATCCAATGCAACTTCATCTAATTTTCTCAGGGCATCAACTGAATGGAGACTTTAAGGTCGAAAGTGTCTATCATGAGACAGATTAATGCACTTATTGTGAACCTATTATTCACAATTCATGGTAAGGCATGTCCCATCCAAGTTTTTCAAGTTCTAATGGGCAAGCCCCTAGCGAATCAAGGTTATCCCACCAATTGGCGAGGAAGATTTGTAGGCATTCATAGACTTGAAAAGAGTATGGCCTATATTGAATTTATGTGTCATACATAAGTCCCAAAGCATTATTGTAAGGCACTAATCTCAATTATTCTCTAATGCACAAGCTTTATTCAAAGTATTCAGAGTTATCTTCACTATCGATTACACCATTCCATTGATGTGAGGATAATACGAAGAGCTAGGATGATAAGTGATCATGAAATGTGTGGTCAAAAACAGGATTATTATATTGAAAAAATGGGACCCATTGTCACCAACTATCACAAGTGGACAACCAAAACAGCTAATGATATTGGTATACAGAAATTGCGTGATTATCTATGCATCATTCTTTGGAGTCAAGATGGCTTCCAACCATTTGGAGAAGGTATCAATGGCCATAAGAATGAAGGATTTTTGCACAGATTTTGATGGAAGAGAGCCAAGGAAATCGAAGGCCCACCAACCAAAGGGCACGCATAGAAAACTTGCTATAATGACATGTAGTCCTATGTGTGTGGTCAACCACTATGTTGGCAGATATCACATTTCCATACATATTGGTGGGCATCATGGAAGTGTGAACCACCAAAACCAAAAGAGAAAAACCCAACATGTCATGAGATCGAAACCTCCATGACCATTACCCCAAAGAACCTATAGCAGGAATTCACTAAACTGATAGGGAAAAATCACGCATCATCAAATCTCATCATTACATGACTTATACAAAACTCCTTCAACTAGCTGGAAGAGAAGGTATTGTTGTGCTAGTTTTTCACAATGGTCAACCATGTAAGCCAAACAAAAGGCTCTCAATGTTAAAAAGTGAGAGTCATTCGCACAAAATGCATCCCCTTTAAAGGCAGAGTCATAGGAGGTGCACATCCAAGAATTCATCATAAACCAATATAGCTTCCTTTGATATGATATGCGAAAGGCAGTGCACAACAACATGAATTTTTCTTTGTCTTGACCATTGACTGAATTCATATTCCTGTAACAACATGACACATCTACTTAATTGTCCCCGTAACAAAGGCTTGCTGGCGATGCACTTTTAGGGTTGAGAATCAACATAGAAGTGGAATTTATGTGCTAATGAAATGTAACAAAATTTCTTGGCAGAATAAGACCATCACAAGGCTGTTGTGTTCAATGGTCCTGTAGTTTCATAGCCACAATTAACTTTCAGCTAGCAAACAAAAGCAGATGATTGAACATAATATGTAATGTCATTTACGAATTAAGGATTAATGAAGGACGAAATAGCCTATCCATCCCCGTAGGCTACAGTAAACAGCGAAACCCAAAATTGGGGTTTGGAGAAAAATTTACTCAACCAATTAAGAAGAAGAGACCCCTCTAGGAAATCTATAAATATAAGGTTGAATTCATTTTGGATCATCAAGTGTGGATCATCTCATTTGTTTTTTGAGCATTAGCACTGAGGGTTTTAAGACCCCTGCTCTCTTGTCAATTTTGGTGGTGAAAGATTCCACCCTAGTTGACATCCTCTTATTACTTCTCTCTGATTTTGGGCAAAGGTTCTATCTGAGGCAATGAACTTTTTGTGGATGATGATGTTATGTTCCATCTAAGCGAGCAAAGTTGTGGAATTGACTGTCTGTTCCATTTAATGCCTGCAAAGGACTGTGGAGTTCTGAGAACAAGACGTTATTCAAGAAGCAGCAAGGGTATTTTCCAGTCGTAAGCATCACAGTCATACTTGATCACACCAAAGCGCGTGAAAATCAGATCACGCCATTTCCTCCTGTGGTGGTTCATGAGGCAGATCGATGACAAACAGGGGTCGCGTTTCCTGTGGTAATGGATCCTGACCAAGCGAGGTATTGAAGTTTGGCATTCAGATTGATTTTAGGTTCATAGTAATTCCTGTAGTTGCTGGCTAGGGTTTCTGAGCTAAACCTAGGTCTGAGAAGTTGGCTTATGGATTACTGAAGTCTGTTACCAAAATCTGTAGCAATTATTGAAGGGCCGTAGACTGCCTATAAGTCATTTCACCAGACCAGAATTAAATTTCTCTTTCTGTTGAATTATTGTACTGTTGATTGGTATTGGTTTATAAACTGTTAAATTGTCCTTTCTCTGTTGGAACACGGGCCCACTTGATTGGGTTTGGACTGTTGATGATGGACTACTAAAATACCATGACAGTTTCTTATAGCACTGTTGTTACACTCCATGCCATTGCAATAATAATGGATGGACTGTAGAGCTATTTTGTGAGCAACAATTGCAGTACTATTTATTACATCTAATTATATGGCCATTATATGGTTGCATACGTACTTGAATGTTTATCAAAACCCTAGTCACTCAAGGGTGAAACTAGGTCAAAATTTTCACTGGTATATTACATCATAGGGTTCAATAAGTAGGGCACTGATGGCAAGGGTGGAGGCAACCGTATGGATGTGAAAAAAATTATCCCATTGAGGTTTTAACTAGATGGGTGCCTCTGAAACTTTCTGTTTCAACATATCAAAAGCTTGCTAGCATTAATTTGTCCATTCAAACTTAGCATCTTTTACCAGTAGCTCCTCCAAGGGCTGGGTGATCTGGGTGTAAACTTTAAAGTTGTAAACACATATTAGCTTGCAGTGTTACTGGTACCTTGTGTCTCCTAGAAAAGTTTTTATACCTGAACTATCAATGGCTGGTGGAAGAGCACTAATAAATTCATCTTATCTGGACCGATGAAAAGTCCTGCATGTAATATGACATGTCCTAGTACATTATCAAAAGGAAAGAGCAGCAAGCAATTCTCTGAATTGAGAAAAACACCACAGTCATGACAATATTATAACATTTTTCAGGCGGTTGACATGGTCGGAGATGAACCTGTACAAAAGCTAGTTATCCAACTAAATTTCCAGGAACAGGTGAATGAAATATTTGAAGATGTCCAACATGATCCTACTGAAAACAGTGGATGCGCTGGTTAGCCCAAATGACATGATAGAGTAGCAATAGGATCCCCATTTGGTCATAAAGGAGGCCTTTGGTTGGTCTTCTGCAGCAATCTTTACCTGACGATATCTGTTGAAACTTGAAACCATATGTGACTGAGGAAAGATGTTTATCTTGCAAACATCATAATATCCTCACTGTGAAGTATCAGAAAGAGATCAAGTATGGTCACCTTGAATATTTTCTTTAACATTTTACTATGCCATTTTTCGTACTTTTTGTAATTTTCTGTTAATGAATTTGCAAACTTTTGGTTCTGTAATTTCAAATTTCAAAGACAGAGATACTATAGATTAAATATTCCTCAAAAGCAAATGCATGTTTTGATTCTTTAATTTGGAAAAGTTCAGAAAGTTATTCAGGGATCAGTATCTTAATGCATGTTATGTAGAATACTAGTATACTATATGAAAGTAAACATTCAGTTTCTTCAAGACAGTAAAAATGTAATCTGGATAAAATAAGTTATCTTTCTCTACTAGAGCGTATTTATAAAATATATCTCAACAGACAGAACTTGCATTCTCTATCTAAAGGTACAAAAAACATGCCTGCTGTCCTGGAGGGGGTATTTTAACTGCTGGTTGTGTAGTCAAAGCTGCCGGTACAGCAGCTCCTGACACACGTGGCACAAAGGTGGCTACAGGTTGGATATACGAAGTAGCACCCACTCCAGATGCAGTCACAGCATTATTGTACTGAGCAAACTTGGGAGGTTGAGAAACTTGCTGTGCCAAAGAGCTTACTCCAAGCCCTGCTGGTACGCTTTGTATGGGTGTCATAGGAGGAATACTACCTGCAACATAAACAGGACCCTGAACCACTGGAGATGCTGCTGGTCTAGGGGTAGAGAAACATGGGGTATAGCTCTTTGCATTTGGATTAAGCTTGAATTCCTGAAAAGCAAGGCCAATAATTTCACAACACAAATGACAGGAATCCATGACTTGTTTTCTTTACCATTGTTCCAGAAAGCGAGATAACAAAAGCATCTTATATAAATAACAAACATAATCAAAACCTGTTTGTTTACCTTTGCATTGGGATTTAGTGCTGACTTCCTTAGAGAAGATACTTTAGATGAATCCATGGATGACACCAATACAGATGATGATGCAGAACAAGAGGTTGGCAACTCAGAAGCTAGGGAGCCCGACTTTCCTGTCCTACTTGTCACTGTTAATTGTTCTTGTGGGGAAACAGCTTGAGTAGACAATGCACCTTTGCTGGAGGAGGCAGGCCTTGATGATTCGACAACATCAGCTGGCTCACATGTCAATGCACTTAAAGCACTCACAGAAGTGGCAGGTAAAGGTGATGTATGACCAGCAACTGCAGAATGCAGAAAAGCAAATGAGATGAGAGAATGAGCCATTTTTATAGAAGCATTGTATTCTTTCCATCATGGACAACACCTGTGACCTCACTACTCTGCCTTCACAGTAATCCTGATCTATCTAGAGGAGGCAGTTTCCCACCATTAGTAGCATTGATATAAAAATTTATCAAAGATTCAGAAAAAATAAATAGTGATGATTTGTTTTAATGGAAGACATAAATACTACTAAACAGGTTTGCTTAAAAGAAAAGCTAGGATTTAGATTTCTTCCAAGGATCAAAGAAAGCCTATTTAGTATTGGCCTAAAACCCTGCCAAAAATGTTGACGGAAAACACTCAGGCCATAAGAAGCACACATCCATAGGGAGCAGTTTCTCATACGCACTTGATACATCTGAAAGGCGAATTTCTGGTTCCTTCTGCACATAAAAAAGATTATTACAACATGTCTGAAGCTGAAGATAGAGAAAATAAGATAATTTTATTAACATCCAAAAGTACAAACTCAGTTAAGTCACGACTCACAAGTCTATGCAGCTGAACCTAAACTAATCCTACAGATATTATTAACTACGTAAGCAAACTAGGTATGATTGACCTCAATGGCACTAAATAATAATAAACTAACAAGGGTCCCACAGAGTACATGCATTCACATATAAACAAAGGACTTATATTAGCATGACATAAACATTATTCATTTAGATCTTGTCAATCCAAAGAGAATGACAACATTTACAGATCAAGTTACCATGAAGCAAGATGGCAAATTATCATTGTACCCATCAGAGAACTTCCTTTGTGCTTATGTATTTATTAAGGGCAGTACTACGAATTTATGATCATGTAAATGCTGCACACACTAGATCACATAGGTGATGTACCTATGACTAGAATGCCTAACATCTCATGACATAATTTCACCTCTTTATATCATGCATAATTTATTGGGACACAGGTGTTGCTGCATGTGAATATGAGAGATATAGAAAAGAAAGAAGATATGTACTGTGCTACAATAGTCCAGTTGCCACTGACAATTCATATCATAAATTCTAAAATATAAGATTGTGAATGACAGTAATCTCACATGAAATTGTTCTACTTACAGGTTTGTCTGTTGTGCACTCAGCAAATGAAGTCTGGCAATTAGCTTGGTTTTCCAGTTGTGTATGTAAGTTCAAATCATTCAAATCCCTACAAAAGCCGACTCAGAACTTAACTTGAATCCAGAACTACTAGTCCAAATACTCGAGAATGCGATTGATTAGAAGTCAACAATTTTTATCACATTGACCATAAAAAGGAAGCAAACTTCGAAGATGATTACAAAATAATTAAGAAGTGAACATGCTAATAAAATCGAGATTGGGACACAGACCTGTTAACATTTTTAATTTGTGAATTGGTTGAATCCAAATGCAGCGGTTGAGTTGTGCTTTGGTCACTAACATTTGATGAAATAAAAGTTGTATCGCTTCCAACAATATTATGGTGAGGAGATACTCTCACCTAGAAGAATCCAAAAGTTAAATGTCACAATTTCGTGAAACACAAACCAGAAACAAAAACACTAATGTGAAACAGGAATCCATTATGTTAAAGAACAAAGTGTATCTTTGAGGGCGATATAAAACACTATTAAACAATATTAGAAAGAATATATGCCTAAAATCGGATGTTGAGCATATTGAAGTGTGCTAAAATGTTGATACTGAACAACAATAACGCAACTTGTACACTCTTCAATTCTTGTAATCCCCTTCATCCATGGGATTGGGAGAGGTATGGTGATGGATGTACATCTATACACTATACTATAAAATAATTGGTTGTATACCTGAATGCATGTCCAACCCCATCTGTGCAAACTTCCTTAGAGCCTTTACCTCAAAGCCTATTTTAAAAATATCACATTCACTTAATGTTATCCCCCAAATATGTACAGCAAATAAAATGGGTAGCTCAAGTAACCCTGCAACTTATACGTAAATATTATGTCTATCATTCTATATTGGCCCAACGTTAAGAGACAATAAACGGAAGCAGAGGATGAGGATGCCAACACAAGATATTAACAATACAAGCAATATATTTAAAAAACATAGTATAGAAGGATCTGAAACAATAAGATCAAGATGCAAACAAAGAGCACTCAATTATAAGGCATCTACTATAATGGGTGTATCAACAATTTTCATTAGAAGGGAACCCAAAAATAGAGTGAAACTGGGTATTTTTTGAAAAATTTCATTGTTCATACATTTATGTCAAGCTCAACTCGAAGAATTTATAAAACTTGTACGAAATCAAAAATAGGAAAAAACATGCATAATAAAAAATGCAATATACATCAAACAGCATGTGCATGATCCTCCTTGAAACATTTCCAAAATGCTTAGGGCTCATCAACTTCGCCATTATCATGCACATAGTGGCACACCAACCTAGCGCAACTTTCGATGCATAGTCTGCTACTTAACAATCTATGTAGCATATTCTAGATCCACAACCTAATATAGCATTGGCCCCTACCAAGCTTCCTTCTTAATTTGGAAGAAGCACAACTACCAGATCTTCTAAAATAAAAAAATGGGACTTCAAAGATCTTTGGCTCATCACAGAAAAGAATCTCAAAGAGTCATTCAAACCACAAGATGGGCAAAGGAGAACAAGAAAAGCTATGCTCGAGAACAGCAAATCATCACAACCTATAAAATTGATCCCAAATTCCAATGAGATCCTCATTGACTAGCAGTGACAATGCACAAAAGATTCTTTCAAATCTATGGTTGCTTCCTGCAGAAAACAAGATCAAGCTCAAATTTGACGCGCATCCAAAGGAAAACCCAGTCAACAAGCATTTGTTGGGTCTGCATAAATGACAAGGATCCATACTCCACATCTACACAACCTACAGAGGACATGATACCAGCTCCAGAATGAGGGATCGAGTTGACCATCTGTTATGACTTCAAAGACTTAATGTTGAAAAGAACTCATAAACTTTCATCAATGCCATCACTAAATTCATCAATGGCTCCAGCATAAAGGTAAATTTGCCACCAATTAGCACTTCTCAACAAACCTAGAAGCCATAGCCAAAGACATCTTGCAAATAAAGGTTATTCAACCAATGCATTCAGAAGATCAACAAACTAATTAGCTGTCTACCTAGTGAACAACCACTCTCCAAACAACTACTCAAAAGAGAATGCTTCAAAAACTCACAAGGGACTATCCCTCACTCAAATGGAGAGGTATGGATGCCTAGCTCATGAGTTAGACAGACACGAGGCAGAGTGGAGCCAAATGAAGCATGGGATGTGGACAACCAGCCGGCACTAGTCTATTCAATGAGATAGGAAATAGGTTAACCTGGGTCTTATACATTAGTCATGGGAACATGGTACCACCATGCAATGTAATAATGAATAAGGCATGAAAGGAGTTGTAAGGGGCATCATGGGCATTACTAGTTCATGTCCTAAGAAACATCGTTGCGATGATTTCTATAGAATCCAACATGGAGAAGATGGCTTTCATTCCCCGTTTGAGAAGCCACTACCTGCTCCATCAACCAGTAAGTGAGAAAAAACACAGAGAATTTTGGCCTGAATTGCTCTTTGATTGTGCATAGACCTAAGCCTCGCGACCTCAAAAAACAAAGGAAAGGGAAAGAGGTCACTCCACCTAGAAGAAAATAGAGCGACAGACCACTAAAGAGCCAAGCCAAGAAAGGAAAGATCTTTGCCCCCCACCCCCCCATGTACCCATAGGCAACTTTCTGACACCATGCATCTTACAAAGGTGTTTAACTCCAAACACCAGCCAATTACTATGAAATAGTTGGAAGTGCTCAAGGATAGAGGCTGCCAACATAGGCCAAACACTCGGAGCTAATCAGTGCACATAGAATTGGAGAAACTCATCCCAAATACAGCCGTCTCACATAGCAGAATCACCAACTACAATAAATAAGGGAATTATATATGCACACTAAGGAAATGATAGATTGTAGTAGAGAAAATCAACCAAAGCAAGACAAAACACTCTTCAAACATATTTTGGACATCCTTCAACTGTTGGATGAAATGTATGATTCCTTCTTTATGAAACAGGCAGCCTACCCACTAGACCTGTATGTTCACACTATCAAAATTTCCACGAAAACTCATCAACATCCAAAAAATTGAGACAAGAACCATGCCCCCACCCTGCTCCCAGCCTTGGAACCATGCTCCCAAAATCTAGGAATGTGTTTCTAACATTTCATCACTTAGGAGATTAGGGTTAGGGATCTAGCTCAATGAGAAATTATAAAAGAAAGCCTAAGGAGATGAGGAAGACACATAGAACATTGAGAGAGCCATTTTCTCAAGTGGAGAGTGAAACACTCAAGGCTAAGTAGAAGGAAACGTTGTAGTAGAAATCTCGGAGGAAATTTGTTGAGGGGAAGATGTTGGAGGGCCGAATTTGTAAGGGGGCAAAACTCGTCATAGAGGCTTGCGTCAAGGAACATACAGGTCACAGCCTAGGTGGCGGCAAGATATTCTTCCAGCGTATGGGCCATACAGGGCTAGAGAAGAGGAGGTCAAATTGCAGATTGGAGAAGCCAATTCTTCAAGGGGCCAAACTCCAAGGGCCGAGTTTCCGAGGGCTGAAATTTTCTAGAGGACCAAGATTTCCAAGTTCCACTTTGTTGTATGAATTTTGTATTTATCCATGGGCCAATTTCCTTATAAGGGAGCCCTTATTTATTTTGAGTAATAAAAGTAAAGTGTAAATTGGAGGGTTTGAAATTTTTGTTTTGTAATCGATTTTCTACTTTTGCTTCTACTACAATTTTATTGTTAAAATACCCATGTATTTTAATTCAGCAATTGAGAAAAATAATTACTAGGTTAAATCGTTTTTGGGTATAAAATATTGTTGGGAATATTAAATCAGATATGGTATTGGGGAAATTAACATGGTATCAAAGCAATAAACTATGAAGGAGTGGAAGATCAATTTGTCACAAGGTTACAGAAAAAAACTTTCTAGCAGTAATATTTTTCTAGGTTGAGCATTTGATTTAGAGGTCGATAGGGTGGCTACAACTAGATTGAGATTTGAAGGTCAGCTGGAGGGTGCATCCAACTACAGTCCCTGGAAGAAAAGAATAGCATTACTGTTTATGGAGAATGGCATTTGGAAGATTGTAGATCAGAAACTCATCCCTCCTACCGATGCTACACAATTGGCCTCTCATAACTAAAAGCATATGAAAGCCACAAGGAACATTCTGGATATGGTGAAGCATCATGACATCCCTCATTTATCAATAAGGAAAACTACCAAGGAGATGTGGGAGGCTCTAATGAAACCATACCAGAGCAACAACCAAAACAAAAAGATGGTGTTGAAGGAGAAACTAAGTGGCACCAAAATTACCAGATCATCTTATCTCACAAGTTTGTGATAAGTTGGCTACAATTGGGGAGGTCGTGTCAAATCAAGTTCATGAGGATGACCCTGAATGGCTTCACTAAGCCATGGGTTCACTTCTCCAAAGGCATTGTGGCATGAGAGGAACTTTGGAACTAGGCGAGATTGTGGGATGGTTTCATCCAAGAAGAGATTCAAGTGGAATCTATGCATGAAAGCCAACAAAAGGGTCATGATGAGAAGGGAAGATCAAGAAGAATACCAGTGAAGAGGTTACCTCTGAAAACAAAAAGAAGAAAGGCATGAGCAAGGTGAAATGCTTTGTTTTTCATAAGTTTGTCCATTATGCAGGCTAGTGTCCAAACAAAAAGTAGGGAAATAATACGGCCTAGGTTGCAACATCAGTAAGCACACAAGTGAGTTTGCCACCAAGTTCAAGGAGTTCTCAATGGTGTTTTGTATTTCTGGCACCATAGCCAAGGATGCATGGTTCGTGGATAGTGGTGCTTCTCATCATATGATGAGATCATGAATTGTTTACTAGTATTAAAGAGGGTGACTCAAAGCTACATGTGAAGCTTGGGAATTGTTACCCACCACCAGTGGATGACCCCTATAAGAGAAATTTTCTCCTAAGATTTGTCTTCATCCAGCAGCCAACAGCCCCTTGCTAGCCACTTGATAGATTTGATGTGCTATTATTCTCTGCCACCTCTCATTTGTCATGATCATATGTTTGAAGGTGGGCCATCCAATCCCAAAGGTATGATTTTTCAATGTAATTGGGTGTTTATGCTTGTTTTTCTTGGGCACACTCGGGCACGGATTATTTGGTGACTTGTTAGAAGGAAGGGCTTTGACTGTATTCTTGTTCCCTTACCTCAACTGGGGAGGTTAATCTTGTATCCTAGTCCCATGGGATCTCCTTTATTGACTACCAGCTTTAGGAAAGGCACTACATAGGGAAACCTTGACTTTAGTTGCGTGGTCCCACTTCCCAATACCATATATCTCACTCCCCTCCACTCATTATAAGCCCTTTTTCACATTTTCCCATTTGGGTCCACATTTGTCCATTGGGTCCACAAGGTGTTAGCCTCCCCTTCCCCTTGTCCACCCCTTAGGTTGGGCCTGGAACAATGCCCTAAAGGTTGATGCAGCTAAAGAAAGGGATAAAGCGCCTGGAACAATGCCCTAAAGGTTGATGCAGCTAAAGAAAGGGATAAAGCAAAATATGGCTACATACAATATGAAATGTACCACAAAATGCAAAAGATGGTTAGAACAATAAAATTTAGCACGTGGGAAAAGCAAAATATGGCCATATACAACAGGAAATGTACCACAAAATGCAAAATATAGTCAGAACAATAAAATTTACCACGCGGGAAAAAGCCAAACATGAGCTCTACCCCTTATCATTATGGTCACCAACTGGTTCCTAGGGCCCCTATGAGTGCCCCTTTCTTCATTAAGGAACCTATGATTGTCCCAACCTTAAGGGGGTAATCACTGCTATATCTTACACATCATGCACTCATTCCCTTGAGCCCCGAGTAGTACAATAATTTTTAAAAGACAAAAGGAAAATGAAGAAGGGTGGAAAAACAAAGGCAGGGGTGACTCATGTATCACGATTGCTCCCTCCTACATTTGTATACCCAAGGTGTGGGCTTTCCTCATCATATCTACCCTTGTACCATGGCATGTGGCTTGGAGCCTTCCCCTTGTCCCCTCTTTGTTCCATCATCATTTCACATGACACCTACCATTTGAAGGGTGTACCTTGGACCTATCATTCTCTTCAAGGTTGAAGCCACCGAATAGGGTCTTTCATTAACCTCTTCTACCCAAGAAGGTAACACTAATACATGTTCAAAGCCCCAAATTTGGAAGGGAAACCCACTATGAAGTGTCCACTTCTGCCCTTGATTAGCAAGCTTATTTACTCAATTACGCTAATGGATCATCGCAATGGAAGGTGAGGAGACGCATTCAATCTTATACAAGATTGCAAGTGGGTTTTCATCTTGGACTTGGCCTCACTATACGAGATCCAAGCCCTCCAGAGGATCACAATAGCATTTGTAGGGTGAACGTTGAAAGCCACGGACCTCCATCCATACAGAGCATTGATTGCCACACCATGGGCTTCTCCAGCACCACCATTTGCTTGCTCATGCCCCAGTTATTCAAATATAATGATGCACTTGGACCACGTTGCCCAACCTACTACACATTGCACCCAACACTTGGTAGTTGTTCCAAGGCCCAAAGGAGGTTATGCCTTTCCTAGGGAGACATGGGAGGGAATGTGTCATCTTCTAGCCCTCATTGATGCAGCATCGACTTGGTCTTGAGCCACTTGGAGACCCATGAGACCCATTTGGAACCCACAAAGCCCAAATAGGGGTTTGGAGATGTTTTGCAGCATATAGAGAGCATGACCCTCTTCATCATCATTTTTTAGGCCCTCTCTCACACTTTTAGCACATAAGTCCTCAATGTTGCCCCTCTAGGCCCCCACACATGCATGATGTCAGCGTTGTGTGAGCCTAAGAGGGAAATTCAATTTGAATTTTTGAGCTATCATGGTTGGCTTGTAACCATGGGTGGGTTACTTAGCACTTTAGGCACACAAAGGGGCTTTGTCATTTAAAATTTGAACTCTTATGACTTGTATAAATAGGTGATATCTATTCTCACCTCAAACCATCATCACTTGGATTTTCAGTCTCCTTGAGAGAATTCAGAGCTATGGTTGTGGATGGTTTTTGGATGTTTTGGATAAATTTTGATGTTTGGATAATTTCGCTATCTTTATTGGAGCTTCCTCTTGGCCTTGTTGTGAATGGATATGTTCTTCATTATCTTATAAGTGCTCCTTATTGATAAAATGTCAATTTTTGTTGACGTTTAATGCAGGGAATATTGTCTCATGGTTATTAATGTGCCCTAATTAATGATATATTGTCTAAAGATTATAACTATTGGGAAATTTTGCATGTTTTATTCATAGATAATGAATGAATGAATGTTCCTAGGGGTTTATTGCATTTGCATCCATGAAACTTCATTAACAAGTGTCATTGAAGTATAAATATCTGGAAGTGTTGTCTTGTTGCTTCCATTAGGGCTAGTGAAGTTGCTTCTACGCCTCTATTGAAGAGAAAGTTGCCTAAATTGAAATATTCCTTGACTCCATAACCTCCCAATGGTTAGGCATTGATCCTAAATCCTTGGTGATCACCTTTAATTCAAAAAATCATTCCTCTTTCACCTCCATTCATCGTCCCTTTAAGGATAAGGTGGCCTCTCTAGGGCTTGCTGCGAAATTCATTGGAGGAGGAAGTTTTGAATTTTGTCTGAATAGAACTCTTCCTTAGTGTCTCCTCTAGTGATCCTCAAGTTTTCATGGATTTCCCACAATGGATCCTGATCTCAAGTCCAATTTTGAAAAGTATTGGACTCCATGAAGTTCATCTCGCATTTCATCTATAAAGGGGATTGAACACTTATTCTTAATCATTACCTTGTTCAGTCCTCGATAATCCACACACAGTTTAAAGGAGCCATCCTTCTTCCAGACAAGAACCAATAGAGCAGCATGGGCTTCTACGCTTTGTGATAATTCCACACTTTAAAAGATCTTGGACTAATCTTTCGATTTCAGTTTTTTGGTGGTGTGGATACCTATACAGCTTGATGTTGACAGGGTTTGATCCTGATTTGACTTCAATCGTGTGCTCAATTTCTCTTTCAGGCAGCATCTTCATATGAAGATCTTGGAACACTTATTTGCGTTTTTGGATTAGTTTTTGAACTTCAAGTGGTAGTTCTTGAACTGCAGGTGCTTTGCTAACCAATCTTGAAACCAACATATCCATCTGATGACATTGAACTACATATGCTGGTGCTCCCTTCCGAATCATTTTCATCATCTGGGATGATGATACAATTTGATTTTTAGGGGGTTAAAACCCAAATAACTTGTATTTCTGCCCTTCCCATTTAAATTTTATAGATTGCTTTTGATGGTTGGAAGAGTAAATGCCTATGGTTTATAGCCATTGGATACCTAGGACCACATCCACTCCTCCTAACAGTACAATGTAGAACGGAGACTCTAGATTATAGTCTTGAATCTGTAATTTGACTTTATGGCATTTCCCTACCTTTTCAATTTTCTTACCGTCAGCTACCATAACTTTCATGTTGGGCATAGGAAACGTGAAAATGTTGAGCCTTTTTGCCATAGTTGAGTCCAAAAAGTTATGGGTGCTACCTGTATCGATTAGAACCATTATGTTGCTTTTTTTTATATGACCTTTTAACTTTAATGTTTGGGGTTGCAATATACCTATCATGGCCAATAATGACGCTTGCGTAATATTCTAGTTATCTGATTCTGGAGAAAATTGTGAAGAATCTACGATCTCTTCTGCGTCTGATTCTTCACTGTCTGAATCATTAGTTACTTCACATTTATGCAAGTTCTTGGTTTCTTTTCCCTTAGCACATTCATGTTTAGGGTCCCATTTTTCCCACAACGTTTACACTTGCCTTCTTTCATTCTTTGCATTTCCAAGTTAGTTTTTTCTCCTTCACGAAGATGTGGTGGAATATATTTTGTATTATCCATGTTCGCAGTTTGGGGAAATTTTTGTCTCAAATATAGTCTTTCAATTTTTCAAAACTGCATCTTTTCGTGTTTCTTTTCAGCAACTTTTGCCTTTTTCCTTGCTACTTCAATAGAAGTGATGTCATGAAGCTTAAGCTCAACCTTGAGATGGGATTTAAGTCCCATGATGTATGACTAAATGAGACGAGTTTCTGATAATCCAAGTACTCATATAGCTAGAGTTTCCCATTCTCAAGTGTATTTGTCCACATCTTCTTTTTGTTGTAGTCTAGTGAGTGCTAACAATAACTCTTCTTCCTTGACACCTTGGAACCTCTTAAAGAATGCATTTTTGAATTTCTTCCAATTGATAGCAAGTGTCATCTTTTTCCACCATATATACCAATTATATGCTTCGTCTTCCATTTGCATGGATGCATGCCTGATCTTTTCATCATCATTGTCACTACCGTAAATCTCGAAATATTCTTCTGCTTTATTGAACCATGCAACATTGCACCTCTCGTTAACGTCAAATTTGGAGAGCTCAAGTATTTCTCTTCGTTGATATGTAGCAATTGTTGGAGTGAAGAAGGGGTATTGATTTGTGAGCTGCATATTTTAGTATTGATTCTAGACCTCCATATCTTGAAAATTCGTGTTACTATTTTGTTGATGGGGCATGGACGATGCTTTTGGAGACTCAGGTTTCTCATGTGAGCCTGACAAGTTTGATGCATCCGAAGAATTGAGATGTTGAGTAACTTCATTATTCTGGGGTATTTGATCGAGTGTAATCTTCAACTTGTCACAAATATAGGTCAACATCACCATTGCTTGATTATGATTTAGATCCACCTTATTTGAAAGGATTGCATGATCCTTTTTAAATTCGTTATGGTTCTGCTTGAACTGAATTTCTATACCCTTTGTTGTATCCTGGAACTCCCCGATTTTTTCGTCATGTCCAATCAACTTAGTCTGAAGATCTATCAATCTTTCATTAAAATCAACAGTCGACATTGATGAAGGCATTGATCAGGTATGTGGTGGTGTATATTTATCCATATTGACCTTCTTTCTTAACTTGACCCTAATTTTTTTACTATGTACTAATTTTTTTCTTTATACAAATATAATTATTTCTTTTTTTTTTAATAAACATTATAACTATACAATGTAATTTTATAATTATAAATTAATTTATATATATTTTATATAACCCATTATATAAAGTGCGATTTATATATAACATATATATATTTGTTAAAGTTACAATGGAAAGGTATGAATGGTGGCTTGGAGATTCGGATGTCGCGAGAAGGGTTCATAATGGTCAAGCGGCGTTGATAGGCAACAAGTCAACAGATTAGTTCTTATATGCGGATCAATGTATGGTCGTCGAGGCATGTTGTGGAAATGAACGAGATACAGTAGATGAAGAGCAATGGGGTCAATGGTGGGGCGAGTACAACACTGACGATGTTGGGCAAGAGGGAAAATCGAAGACAATAATGGTTGCAAGGTGCAGACAGGGGAAGAAAGGAGCTGTGTTTGATTGAATGTGAAGTGTGGACGTGGGTGTGCACGGCGTGAGACAGGGAAAATAGAGGCAGCAGAAAAAGGGAAGCACGGCGACGATGATTTACCACAGAGAGCAAACGGAAAATGAGGAACAGCAGCTGGAAGCAATTATTGGCCGAGAACAACCACTTTGATACCAGATGGAGTATACAGACTTAGTAAATAACAGTAATACATATATATTTTATTAATAAATTGAAGGATGATTACAATGAATGAGGGCTCAAGCTTAAATATATCCCAAAAACCATTACATGAGGGGACATGATCTTTGATCATGCCCCTTAGTCTAAAAAATGGAGTTAATTAAGTTAGTAGAGTAATTTTATACATAACACATACAATAAGTGGTTGTTCTACCTAATTGACCTAACTATTATCACTTGATTCTGAAGGCATTTTATTTAACCTGAAGTTGCTACCTTAACATATATCTGACCACAGCACACCATTGTTACTTTATTAGACTTTGACTACTAGCATTGGAGACTTAATCTTCCAACACTAGTTTGAGGAGCAGTAATTACTCTTCTGTGAATGTCCTTTGCTTTGTTTATCAATTCATATGCCAAAACTCTAGGATGGGCAACCCATCAATGATTAACTTATCTAGAATAGAAGACATCCACAAACCCATGGTCAAAGTGAACTGATGCCTACAAGGCTTTTAGCTGATTTTTATATTTCAGGAAAAGCTCCATAAAATGCTTTCAATGCTTTGGATCCATTCATTAACATCATCACCAATATGAAACAGTTTTAAAACTGGTGCTGTTTCCAACAAATGAAGGGTAAATATCTGACATTTTCAAAAATTTGTAAATATATCAGAGTTGCACTTATTGCCTCCTCAACAAATTAGATGTAAATTTGAAGCTCACCATAATGAAACTTTCCAATGTAATGAAAGCTTTATTTTCCTTATCACAGGCACATTCAAAAAAATCTACTATCAAATCTTATAATCATTTCCAACCATCTGAAACAGAAAGAAGGCTCACAAATATATTTTTGTAACATAACACACATTACCAGAAACTGCGGGCTTGCTGATGATAGGGGAGATAATAGTTTCACCTTTACAAACAGTTGGATAAACCTCAATTAAAAATTCAGATCTCTTCAATTAATGAAATTTTAAAAGGGATCAGTGGATGTCGAAGTATAAATCATACCACTGAAGAATCAGTCAATGAAGTTTGTATTGTTTGACTGTATTTGTTATCAGGTTCACCTGCAAGGGAAGTGCTTCCTTTGGTGTCATTTGAAAAAGAAGGCACATCATTGGTACAAGGCATAGCAATGCCAAATGTTTCTTCATTGCGGTTGTCTATGCACTTATCCTCATTATCTTCACTAATGTCTTCACTCCGAAGAACTGACGAATACCTGCTTTCCTCATCAAATGATTCTTCCTCATTTCCAAAGTGAAGGCCTCTTTCCTTTGGCACAAACAGAAAAAGGTTAAAACCAGCAGCATGACTGAAGGGAGAATTTGGAAAATAAATGATCCTGACGAAAAGACAAGCCAAATAAATAGAGAAACAGTAAGACTGCAATGCAAGTTTGCAAGGACATGAGCTACAGAGAAGGGGAAAGGAGTAAATAGGAACAATAGGATCAGAGCATATGTTATGCAAAAAATGCAAAAGCTTTGTCATTAATTACCAGTGAAGAGAAAAGTTTACCTCTGCTAAATGGAAATTCCCAGTAGCTGCAACCTCCATTTCTCTTGCAATTATTGAGGCTCTTAGTTCTAGGTCTTTCGTCTGTGGTCCCCTCTCAAGTTTTGTAGTGTACAGCTCCTCATCAAATGTGCTTTCAACACCAAATAGGGACTTGTTTGTTTCGAATTGGTCCCAATGCCTGCATTGGAAATAAAGCATGAGATTACACATGAAACAAAATCTTTAACATCAAACCCCTTCAATATACTGCGAGGGAGTAAAAAATGATTTTAATTGCTCGTTGGCATTAGTGATATATGAATTGAATATAAATGAGATGATTTTTACCATGACGGGTGACCCAGCTTATATATAACCCAAGTTACCTTTTTGCAAAAAGTCATGACCTCTTATAAATAATACTTATTATATTTAAATCTATTTTTTAGTTTTATTATGAATTTTATACGTAAAATACTGCACCTATACCATATTCCTATTATCATTTTGATGATGAAGACCAAGGCTGAAGATGCTTTATGCACTCCCCCATGCACTTCTAATCATAACCTACTAAGCAATCTCACTAACATCAATTATCATCTCTGGACATAAGCCTGAAACAGGATTGTTGCTATTTTGGTGACTTGCACATAGCAACACTTGGATGCTACAAAAATGTCAGAGACAAAATCCATCGAGACACAGGCTGATTATCCTAGTGAAGTTCATAGTGCAAGCTTAAGTCCAAGAAGACTCAGAACAATTTAGGCAATGCAATGATATCTGGAGGCAAAAATGTTTGTTGAGCTAGAGGAACACCCTATTGTTTCAAGAGCACAGATAGAAAGGAAGACCACTACAAAGAGCAATGTTTCCCATTGACGAGGATAATTCTACACCCATTCAAACCTAAGTCATTTAATTTACTGTCAAGCCTATGGTGCCCAATTAAAACATGAACTGCCATATGATACAGCTATAGACATTAAATATTAAGGACTGACCATACATAAATCCTGACCAAGTATTCAACAGAAAGATTAAAGAAAGTGATCACCCTAATGATGACAACAAAAGGAATTGGAATCTGAAGGTTCAAAAAAGATGAAAAAGTAATTAAAGCCAAAGCAACAAAACCGTAAAAATTTAGTACAAATTAGAAAACCATTATACTTGAAAGGTTATATGATGACCAATTTTTTCCCATCATTATTTGTTTATATTAAATTTCATAATTTTCGTATTTTGATATATATCTGGACTCTCTACCTGCCAGTTATGTGACAAAAGCAATTGTAGCTGCCAAATATTCCTCTTCAAGAGGCTCGGTTACAAATCGAATTTCAATAACATGAAATAGACATATGCCTATTTAAGGTCACCACTTTCAGGAAATTTACAAGTTGACTTCCATGTTTAATGTAATATTTCTGTTATTTTGAGCAAGTATTGCCTACTTTATTTGCAGTTTGAAGACACTTATCTTTTCAACTTGCCCCTTGGCACATACCCCTTTTGGTATCATATCATTGATTCTAGACCTCTACCTGTTACTCTAATCGTTAACACTCTTCATAGTAGCCCTGTAACTCAAAACCCTAGGATCTGTATAATCTGCTAGCTTTGTGTGCTAAGTGTTTAGTTGCAATATCAGTTGAACAAAGTGGGTTTTCAGTTTTAAAATTAGCACCTTCCACTACCTAGGCACCCATTTTTTGTGAAAAATATGAGACATTACCCCCCGAGGGGGTAGTCCATGTAATAACCAGCTGTTCTATTTTATTGCTGATTACATCAGGCTACAACAAAGGTTTCTTCCCCTTGTTATGACTATAGTTCTACAACGGCCATCTTTCTGGCCCTTTTGAGATCAAGAAGGATTGCAATTCAGTCATCTTTTTATACTACTAATCTGGTCTAATGCTGCAAAAAATTTAATCCCATACTAGATGGTAAGTGGGAATCAAATCAGCAACATCTGTGACAAGAAACATGTTAGCTTGAGACTAATGTGGTTTTGCTAATGAGATGCACACACGTCAGTCAGCAACAACATAGCTGGGTTGCAAACAATATGCATACACCTAACAACCTCATCTCATACTTGAGACATGGATTTGACATTTTATCTGATTGATAGCCACTATTTTAGAATTTTCCTGCAAAAAAAAACCTACTAAATAAAGGACCTTTTACTTTGTATAGCCTGCCACACTTATCATCTGCATATTAGCTCTCTGCATTATTAAGCTATGATAGAATAATGCTTTGCTTGGATACATTTTTCACGTTCACAAGCATCTATGCTACTTCGAAGTTACAACAGTTGCATTGAAAGGAGTTCCTGAAGGCTGAAGCATCTCTTGTGACCTCACACAAAAGAGAGATTTTCCAAGAAAATGGTCTGCATCGCAGTTAAGATTAACTGCAATCTCAGCTGAAGGAAGGCGATCTAGAGTGGTTGAACAACGCACCTTTAACTTCCTGCAGACCTAACTTCCGAGAAGATAAGGCTTATGTAACGAACAAAGTTTGTATACTCAAAGGAATGCATTGATACCAATGTAGCAAACAAAGTTCATATGCTCAAAGGAATGCTCTGATATCAATGTAACGAACAAGGTTCATATACATAACAGGGATACTCAGAGGATCTGGTATATGTAAATGTCCATGATAGGATAGTAATATATTAATATAGAAATGCATACAGAAGATGATTACAATTAAGGGGGAGGGTTTGCTTATATATAGGCAGGTACCTTTTCACAAAAACTCATGTCTTTAGCGACATGCCTAATTAATTATTTTATTATTATTTATATTATTTATATTATTTATATTATTTTATTCATAGCATTGCCTTCCTCTTCAAAAAGCTTTGTCCTCGAAGCTTTATTGTTAACAAGGCATTTCATCTATTTTTTGTCTTTGTAATCTACTCGCATCTTTTGGACTTCTTCGATCTGTCATCTTCATTGATACAAGATGATAAGATCCTCTACGTGATAAACAAAATAGTCGAACTGAGAAGGGATCTGACCATTCTAAATCAGTCTTCTGTGGAATCTTTCGATTATTGGAAATTTGTGATGAATTGTCATTACTAGACTGAATTGTGCACACTTCAATATTATTCGGAACATAAGTTTGATGTTTATGTTCTAAGTGATATAGACTCGTAGATTGATTGAGATGTATATTCTTGTTATTGGGATGTAGATAAGGAATTCTTCTTGCTTGACCTTCATTTAACATGTGTGTGGTAATTTCCTTATTTACTTTAGGTTCTGATGTAGTTGAGTTGGTTATAGAATCTTCACTTGAAATCTCTGACGTTTGAACTGCAACTTCTCAGTACATCTTCACTTCAATTGGTTTATCCTCTTCTTAAATTGTGATATTGATTGGATAGGTATTCGTTCCCTCATCTTCAACTTGGACTGTTACGACTGAAAACTTCAATACTTCTTCTTGAGTAAGTTCTTCTAATTTGTTGTTTAATGAGTTCTTATCATTTTTAAGCGTCTTAATTTGAGTTAGTAGACTCTGCCATAATAGTTCCTCATTTTCTGAGTCGACTTTATTTTGGCATTCAAACTTCTCACCTTTTAAACACTTAATTTGTTCTAATACTTTTTTATAAGGGTTCTTTAAGCGTAAATTTTCCTTTTCTTTCTCTGATAAACTTTCGTTGAGCTTCTTGTCGAAACTTCCATTTTCTTGTTCTAACTTGTGCTTTTTAGTTTCACTTTTTGACTTGTGCAAGTAGTTTATGGATATGATCTTTTAAATGAGAATTCTCTTCGTTTTTATTGGATATGACCTCCTCAAGCTCTTTTTGCTTCTCCGATATTGTGTTTTGATTATTTTCAGGCATCAATTTTGAAACATCTTTAAAGTCTTCTGATGAGGATATTATCGATTATAACTTCATTGTCATGTCTCGGAATGTGATTATCTTCCCCTTATCAGAAAACATCAAAAAAAGTTTCTCTACATTTAACATGAACATACCCAACTCTTTAAACCAAGGTTGACCAAGAATTATGTCAACCTCTCTACCATACATAGTTACAACACGAAATTGAGATGCGTACTCATAATGATCTATTGTCACTTGTAAATCATTAATTTCATATTTTTTCCAACAATATATGTTGTTTCGCTTACATTGGCATCTGAAATTAATAGTCGATTCACCAGACTAATATTTATGTATTTTCATCATTGCCTGTACTAATAGCGATATTAACTTTTTTTCCCTTGGATAGTCCCTCTTAATGTAATTAACCCGTGATGTGTGATTAAAATACCTTTATAGGAAAATCGTCCTTGCTTTACTTTTGAATTAGAATTCATTTTACGTCCATACATAATTTTGTCAACAAATACTTTGTTTATGAGATTTATATATTCTTTGTAGGAGTGACTACTTCAAAATATAATAAGTCTCCTCCTCTCCCTTTTTCATTTTTTGTCTCTTTTTTTCTTATATATATATATTATATAATATATATATATATAGTAATGTCCCAAATGCAGAAAATTTGGAACAGGCACTTCACATAAAATTAATCATGCATTTAACAGAAGATTGCCATGTAAAATTAAGCAAAGAAAGCACTGCAATCTCATAAAACCATGAACAGAAAAGTACTCAGCTTTATTATATTACATAAACTAGGGTTTTACATGTGCATAGAACCCGTATAGCTGAGATAAAATGCTAGCCTCAGATAGATCTACAATAATGCCACAAATCAACCTCCAAAACAGAACTAAAAAACAATACATGGCAACTTGTGAACCCTGGATGGATTCACCAAGGGAAAAGATGGGGCTCGCCCACTCTCACTGATTCACCCGAGGGTTTCCATCCTAGGGCTACTGTTGGAGTAGAGAACCGGGTTCTCAACCTCACACACAATAAACAATATTAAAACCAAGATGTCCTCCAATGGCCTCCTCCTCTTTTATAGATCTGATGGACCCCTCTAGAATCTTCTATTTTATTATTATTTTAATAATGGAGCACTTTTCCCTATTTTATTTTAATTAAAATATTCTTTTTAATGCGGGAAATGGTAAATTGGCCACCATATCTCCTCAGGTAACTAAAACCCCCATCCAAAAGTCCAATCATGTAGAACTTCTCGTTCCGGTTTCAACGAGCTATTACACTGAGGTGTTCCATAAATACCTCAAGCATAATTAATTAAGTTATTGCCAATAATAATGCTGAATTTTGAAAGTTATCAGAATGTAACGAAACGAAAGGCAAATTGCGCTGATGATGAAATATGCCAAGCGAATGCCATCAAATCCCATAAAAACTCCTCAAAACTCCATCGAGACCCCTGATGACATAAACTTGCTCCACTGACCTAGCCATCCCCTATCTTGGAAATCCACCTTGACTGTACTATGAAGAAGAATAAAAATGGGGAAATGACAGTCCTCCCACCCCAATATTGCTTGCCCTCAAACAATCCAAATCTGTGGCCCAACACTACTGAGACCCAATGCTCGGATCCCACTGGTCCACGTCCCGTCTCCAAGCTATCAAAACATGACTGGGTCCTCCAATACCTAGATCCCATGTCCATCTCTGACTCACCCTGTTGCTAGTAGATCCACTTGGATCCCAATGCCACCAAGAAGGAGCATTAATGCTGCATGGCTCCTGCCGTGTTGTAGCCCCGGTTGTGAATGTTGCCCTACCAACTGTGTACCAACTCATCACTTCTCTCCAATCCAATCCTTGGCATACCCCAAGGTCAATCTCACCATACTGATGCTGCGTTGAGATACCGATGAGTGGCCAACCCACATTCTGCTGTCGACTGGAGCATGTAATATCCCCCACCACTAAGGGCTCTTACAGTACACTGCTCCCGACTAAGAATGATACCAACTCATGATCTCCCACCAATCTAAGTCATGGACTCCTCTGTAAGGAACAAGTCTACTATGTTGATGTTGGTCCATATTCAACTCATGCTGCCCTATCTAGTTGGTCAGCAATATCCATCGAGAAAGACCTACCTCTCTCCCTGTAATGGGTAAAAGTAGCCAAACTATGCTACAAGCCCTGTCTATGTACTCTTGGAGAGGACTTCTCCCTGAATGTACTGCAGCTCTGCCAGCTGCCTGTGCATCTACCCACACCTCATCAATGGGTCGGCCCAAAGATTGATGCACCACCATCTCCAACAGCTCCTCCCTGCTTTGATCGGGAACTCTGTGCTCCTAACATCTACTATCCTCTTGCAAAACTACCCTACCAGCCTCCAACACCTCCTGAGGACAAGTGTCTGCAAATATTGCCACCCTGCTAGTTGTCTCTACATCTGTATGCTCCTCATTAATTGTTGACCCCAAGGGTGGTTGTTTGTCCTCCTCCATCAGGGGCTCAATATGCACCTCCAACTGCCTCGCCCAAAAAGGCTCATCATGCATACTATGCCCATCCTCCTCCTCAGTTGACTCAAGCTCCACCATATGTTGCTCATGTTGAATCATCACTGGTGACTCATCATCCTGAATGTCTCCCATGGGGTCCACTGATTGCTCACCATACACACCCGAATATAAATCTGGCTTGTTTTCAATAGCTCCACATGACTCATGCTCCTCAGAGGCATCCTTGAATGAACCCATGGACACATCAAAAGAGGAACCCTCACCCCGAGAGTCAAAAGGAATCTCCCCTTGCTCTACCTCTATCATCTCCTCAGTGTCACTCAAGCATGAGTGATCACGCCCCCAAGGTCCCTTACAAATGAAGCAGAGACCCTTCCTCCTCAGCTCATTCCTGTTGCATGATCCACCAAACCTGAGCAGCTCATCCCTAGTCAACTATCTCCTGAATAGCCCCATGTTTTGCTCAACCAGCCTTTCGGCGAGTTCATAAGCAACAGGTGAAACTAGTTGTTCTCTCCTCCAAATGGTCAACAATCTACACCGCAACTCCCTACAAATGACATCATGATCTCCCATAACTGAAGACAAAACGGACATGTTTGCTTTGACCTTGTCAGGGTGATGTTCCTTAATGCTGAAAAAGGATTGGAAAATTTGAAGAATCAGGTCATCGCACTAGATCAAACATGATGTGATAAGATTGGAGCTTGGCCATATCCTCCAAAATTCGGAGCTTTTTCCCAAAGGTAAGATCCACAGTGTTATCTAAGTCCTGAAAGGTCTCCACTATCAACCTGAAAATTCTCCTCATAACATTATCATTGAAAGGAGGTATGGGTGCGATCAACCTCATAATGTTACTGAGACATGATGCAACTGGAAGTTTGACCCAATGTTGTTAAAAGCGAGAGCGGGATTTAATCGGCGCGGGGAAAAAAACGAAAAAATCAGAAAAATCGGGAAAAAAGCGGGAAAAAAGCGTTTGGAACAAAAATATTCATTTTTTTTCATTTTTTTTTCAATTTTTTCAATATCTAAACCATCTAGAACATAAAATAAATACATTGACACATAAATATGATAAAAAAACTAATATATAAGATGTTTAACATCATTTCTAGCGCTAAAATCACACATAACATTGAATCATGTCCTGAATAGTAAGTCATGACTCCTGAGTCCCAATTCAGCCTCAAAATATCAACAAAAAATATGATAATGTATC